>QANU01016478.1:462859-485966 GCA_003254905.1 Nissolia schottii
GTTTTGCGGGTTATGCCACGTGGCATCCCGCGTGGCGTGCCGCATCAGCGCCGCGTCAGCACCTGACGCGTCCACGTCAGCACAGTTAACTCTCATACATTTCCAGAGACTAAAACCAAACTTTTCAATTTTTCAGGGATTAAAACTTCTATACAGGGACTAAAACCAAACTTTTCAATATTACAGGGATTAAAAACTTAATTAACCCTATATTTTATCATATAAATAAAAATAACTAATTTTTTTATTAATACTTAAAAAATTAAGTATATAAATTAAACTTTATGAGCACATAATTAAACTCTTGTATAGATTGAGCGTATGACCGTTGCAAATAAATGCACAAAAGAAACAATTTATTAGGAGTCTGTTAACTCCAATGAAGTCATTAACTAACCACTAACCAGTTATTTATGTGGAGTTCACTATAGTTAACACTCGAACTTGTAGTAATCAAGATAATTTTTTTATGAAAAAAAAGAAACTAACAAGTGTCCTTTAAGGTGTTATCTCTATTCAATATTACATGTCATTTTTAATAAATACACATATATTAAAAAATGAATTAATTAGCACATACTCAAAATAAAACATTTAAGAGTTTAAACTAAATTGTTTTTCAATAAGTATTATAGAAAAGAAAGAATTCATAATAAATAAAGGAATGGTTTGAAAGAATTAATTAATATTTTTTAATCAAATAAAAAAAGTAATTAATTTTGGACAAAGTTTTAAATTAAAAGTGACATATATATATATGTATAACAATGAACGAAATAAGTACTTGTTAAAATAATAGAAGAGATACTAATATATTTCATTGAAAATTGAGATACGTTGATTTTAATGTCATTATACGACTTAAAAATTTTAAAACCTACTTTAAAAACCTTTTTTAATTTGAAAAAATATATTCCTCTGGTGTTCACAGTATTTATCATCCTTTTCTATTCAAATTAGAAAAAACGAAAAATCATAAAACGTATTTACCTTGCCTCAATCATCCTTTCGATGCGTGTGTAAGAAAGCGTTTTGATATACACAAAGTCATAAAAGATAGACAATTTCCATACTACTAGTACCTTGTATTAATGTAATGAACTTTCTACATCACAAAATTTTCCTAATTGGTTAATTTGGAAAAGCACCACTAATTCATTCATAAAAACATGGGGTATATATATTATAGCTTCAAAAGCACTAATTCTCATCAAGAAGAAATGAAAGGCAAACAAACAAACCTTCGCTTTGCGTTTGATCTTTCTCTTCATCACTCCAACCTTAGAAGAGAAGGAAAAATAAAAACATGAAGTAGCAGTGAGATATTGGCACGGCTCAATCAAAATCAAAACCAAAACCTCGTGTGTGTTGAATTTTGTCTGAGTGAACCAAGCCAATATCACAATAGCTACTCCATAACGTGTACGTTTCAAAAAAGGGCTAGAAGCTTCTCTAAGCGATCCGTTTGAAAGAAGAAGAGAGAAAGGGAATGAAAAAAAAGAAAAAAGAAAAAGAGAGAAGAGGGTAAATAAATTTCATTGAAGGTTGTGTGTGTGTGAATGGGGGGGTGGGGATTTTATTAAGAGAGTGGGGAGGGTGTCTGAATATAGCATTAAAACCCCCCGACTACCAACGCATAAAAGCTGGGACACTGCATTTATATCCCATACCCATAGTTCTACTTCTCCCTCCCTACCATCCCAATTATTATTATTATTATTATTATTATTACTCCTGTTTTACTCAAAGAAATTTAGTGGGAATTATTTGATTTCTATATTCATTTTATGTTTTTGTTTATATTCTTTTTAATTTTACGAAGAAGATAATGAAAATAAGAAATCATGTTCCTTGTTTTTATTTTTTTTAAATTATTTTTTCATAAAATCTTAAAAATCAACCAAATAGATCTTAATATTAAGGACAACTAAGATAATACTTCCTTGGTTTTAAATTCCACTTTTTGATATAGTTTCAAAGTATTTGTTTGTTCACATTTTAAGTTAATATTAACTTTTTTTTTGTAATAATGTCCTAGGTATTAATGAAATATTAGATACCTATTAAATGCATTATACCAAAAAACATTAAACACATTATTATCCAATCAAATTATTTTATATGCATAATTTTTTTAAGTTGTGAGTAAGATATTTAACTATTTTTGCTTATGTTACAAGATTTAATTAGATAAAACTTTATATTATCAATGCATAACAATTAAATACATAGTTTAAATAATTTTTTTCATTTTAAAATATTATACTACTACCAATATCATTTATTTATTTTTCTTAATCCTTGTGTAGCTTAAAAATGGGCAATTAAATTAAACCTTAGAAAGTAACTAAGAAATTGCCAAAAGAAAGAGAGTAACTAAGTAAATTGATGAGTTTTGTTTTAGAGTAAAAGAAAATAAAAATAAATGTTTTGAGAGCTTTAGTTATAAATTTGATACGTCAAAATTATAATCAAACTCTCTAAAATCTTTATCTTTATTTTCTTTATCTTCAAAGCAAAACTTACACAACACCATAAAGGAACAACTATATATGGAGAAATAAAATTTTAAAACTGGAGGTTTATTTGAAATAAAAACGATACTCCTTCCTTTTCATAATATTTGACCAAAAAAAAAAATTAAATTAAGTTTTCAAATTGTTTGTCGATCTCTTATTTCAATGTAGCATTAATTTCTTCTTTACAATAATACTCCTAGTTATTAAACAACCATTAATGATGCATCAAAAGTATAGTTAAATGAAATAGTGAAATTAGATAAATGTAATATTGTATATTTAACTATTTCTTTTCCGATGCAAATAAGATATTTTCTTTCTCTTAATTATTGTGTTGTCCAAGTTTTTTTTTTTTTGCAAATATAGATAGATGTATTCATTAATTAAAGAAAAACAAATACAAGAAGAGGTTTAAAAGGACCATAAGTCAACAAAGAGAGGGTAACCCAAATATGTTTAAAAACATCTAAATGATATGACAATTTTTGAGAGAGAAAAAAAGAAACATAAAAACAAACTAAAAAGGAACGTAAACTACTATACTAAGAAACTAATTCGGCACTAAATCAGCTAAAACAAACAGGGGTAGACTAAGCATTAGGGTACTAATTTCAATCTAACTTTGATCGAGGGGAGTAATGTTCCTCCACACCCTCCCAAAGTTGGAACATATCATTCAATGCTAGATCACACAACATACTATAAACTTTGTTACCATACTACACAAACTTTGCACTGATGGGTTTCTTGCAAATAATCTAGATTCTACGTGGTTGTTAGGCGTCTGATACTAGCCAACTAAGTTGCATCGTCATTGTCATCACTTTCTTATGTTTCTCACTATTCATCACAAACCTCAATACCAATAACAAATCAAATATCTATATCCACAAATCTACAAATCTCAATATTCAGAAGTGAACAAACCCAAGAACATAGGTGAGGCCACTAGAATAGGGACCAAATCTGTTGAATCTGCCACGGAAAACAAAGCTCTCAAGCAGCGTAACACAAGTGGACTGTCGATGGTGGCATTGGCGGTGGCGATGGTGCGAAAGGTCACAGACACGACGAAGATCGTAGGCAACATGAAGCATCAGGACCAGGAAATTAGATTTATGTATAGAGATGATGGGAACACGCATGACGGTGACCGAAAGAGCCACATGGGAAAGATAACGCACAACGGTGAGAATTAGTGGTGATTGCAGTCCTTACTTGTGTTATCTGAGTTTGGTCACTAATTTTAAAAATGAGAGAGCATTTATGAAGAGGTTAATTTATATACATTGATAGTGTAAAATTTTTTACATTGTTGTCCAATTAAATCATTTCATATGCATGAACTCTTTTTGCTTATATGACAATATTTTATCAGTGGTGCTACACGTATACCCTAAAACCATACACCATACATACATCCGTATTACAATACAGTGAGCCCCTCAACATAACCGCTCCATCCACTCTCTCTCCCATTCTCATCAAAACGCACGTGAAGTCACGCTTCCCGCTTACTCTCTCCCATTTCCTTTCGCTGCACAAATATAGGGATTCATAGAAAACTATTCGTATCTTCGCTCTCTTCACTCTCTTCGTTCAATTTGTCTCCCTCGTTCTCTTTGTTCTCTGTTCCTGCGATTCCATTGTGCTCTTTGCACAAGCTTTTCCAAGGGAAAAAGCGTAGGAAATAATAGGGGTGTGTGTGGAACACAATGTAAATAACAATTGATTTTTTGTAACCAAATGATTTTTTGTAAATATTTGCAGTAAATATAAGTGTGTTTGTTTGGGGCATTTAAACTTATAAATATTCTGCAAAGTTATCCGTTACATTAGTATACACAAAGTTTGTGCTATGGTGTCAATAATGTTTGTGCTATAGGATGTATAAAGTTTGTGCAGTCAATATGCTGTCTAGGAATTGAACCTGTGACATATGAATAATGTTTGTGTATACCCCTTCTAATATTTGTGCATATGCCCATTTAAAGTTTATGCCCTTCTACAATACATCAAGTTCTGCATTTTATGCATATGTAATAAACAAATAATGCTTATATCACCCCATCTAATGTTTATTAACGATAATATATAAAAATTTCTGTCAAATGTTTACAATATCTTATGGATTAATTGTTGAAAGGTTGAGAATGTGTTAAAATGCACATCCTCTTCCAAAACAAAGACTTATTCATGTGGTATGTGCATAATGTTTGTGCATACCCCAATCTAATGTTTGTGTTTACGTCCACTTAAAGTTTGTGCTTTTCTACCATCCATCAGGTTCTGCATTTTATGCATATGTGATAAACAAATAATGCTTATATTACCTCATCTAATGTTTATTCATGGTAAATATATAAAAATTTCTGTCAAATGTTCATGTCTTATGCATTAATTGTTGAAAGGTTGAGAATGTGCCAAAATGCACATCCCCTTCCTCAGCAAAGACATAACATGTGGCATGTGATTAATCTTTGTGCATAAGTCCCTTTAATGTTTGTGTTTATGCTCACTTAAAATTTGTGCAATCAATTTTCTATGATATGAAGTTTGGGTACACTTAGAAACGTGAAGAACAAACCTCCCCATGGAAAATCAAAGAAAAAAAGTCATGAAAATTACCACGGATTCTAGCATTGGCATTTTCGATTACGAACAATTTGATTGTGGAAGTGCTTTCGATTTTGATTTCTATGAATGATTTTGAATTCAATGGAGCTCACGTTTTTGCTTCTGTTGTGGTTCGAGATCCATACGTTGAGAAAACTCGTGTGTGAGTGCGTGCTTTCCAAAAACGGAAAGTATATTGTTTTTCGTATTCATTGTAATTTAAACTGTATAAATGAGGGGTGTATATGCGGGTGTATGCTTCTGTGGTGTACACGGAACATTTATGATATTTTATTGGATGACAATGTAAAAAAAGTTTTACATTATAAGTGCATAACAATCAAACTCATTTATTAACCCTTCCTAATAATTTTGATATAATTAATCATTCTTTCTTTTAATCTCTCTTAATACTCCATTCGTTTTATAATAATAATCCTTTTTACATTTTTAGATTCATTCATAATTCAATATTACTAAACATAACGCCATGCCCTTTTGGCCTTAAGCTAATTTAATGTTGCATCTGTTACACATAAACTGGTCACCTCACCTAAAATGCAGGTACCATAAAGTCTAACCCTTTGTTGCTTTCGTGCGCCTCCTTCATAGTTCATACTGTAACACCACTTACCTACTTGCCAGTAGCAACCTATACTGTGTCTACATGTGGAGCATATCTGTCTCATGAGACCTTAATTGTACGCGTTTATTAAATTTTTGGATTAACTCTTACTTTTTTACGAGATTATTAGTACCATTTTAAAAGGCAAAACAAATGGGTATAAATTATCTCATTATCCCAAGGGTATAAGTAAAAAAGTAAAAGGAAAACTCTAAGGGATAAATTGGTAAATTACGCTCTGGTTTTAAATAATTATCCATTCATGTAAAAAAAAATACATTATCTATGTTTAGAATTTTATTTTATACAAATAACTATAATTTTAGAAAATCTAGATAATATTATTTATTTCCTTGAATATATACTCTTATTCAATGAAGAGTAATTAAGGAGAGAGCAAGTAGAAAGATATATATACTCCATCTGTTTCATTTTAATTGTCCAAAATTAAACAATACACATACAAAAAAATATTAGTAAATGTATAAAATAGTATGAATTGATAAAATTATTCACATATAAAAAAATTATTTCTAATACAGTTATTACTCTATTTACATCCACTATATTAATAAATATTTTATTACAACTAAGGGTGTGAACAAAAAAAGAAGAAGAAGAAATTACACCTAGATATTATAAATGGATAGATATTTTAAAACTCAAAAGATAGAAATTGACAATTAAAACAGAATAGAGGGAGTATATATATACTTTTAAGCATCGTTTGGTTTAAGTTATGTTTACTTATTATTGGGAATGAACAATTGATAATGTTTTTATTCTCACATTTGTTTCAAGGCATAAAAATTTATTTTCGGGAACAAATTATTTTCAAAAAAGGTTATATACTCAAGTTACTATACATTTTTATTTCCATCTCAGATGTTAGGAATGTTTTATTCCCATGTCATGGAAATGAGAATAACATTGTGCGAAAAAAATTAATTTATCCTCAATTTTATTTCAAGAAATAAAATAATAATAATATAGTTGAATTTAGTAAGGATATTTTGATGATTATCATTCATATTCCTAGTTCCTATGAATATATATTATCAATCAAACATGTTTATAATTTATTCTTAGGGATATAAAAAAAATATTTTTAAGAATTTTAATTGTGAAACAAATAAGTTTTGTAAGATACTTAAGAATGCCATTATTAGATATTGTATTCTTAAAAATGTGATTTCAAAACTTGAAACAAACGTCATTTAGTTTTTCGTAATCATTTTCTTAATTTATGTGCATATTTTAAATTGAGAAATTATTATATTCTTTTTAAAATATTTGTCAAATTAAAATTAACATTTAAATTAAGTAAAATAGTAAATGATGTTGATAATTATACAAAATAAATTAAGTAGACGAAAATTAAAATAATTTCACTAATGTAATTAATATTTTTCCTTTTGTTATTATATGTAAATCATTAACAAACATAATTAAATTAAGAGTGTAAAATAATAATGATGATAATGATACCTTGATATTCGTAATTGAATGGTTATGACTTATGTCCTCTGTGAAACCTTGAAAATCTAAAATTCCTCATACACGCTAGATTATTCTCATCACTATATTTTTTTTTTACAAAATTTCTAGAGCTTAATTGGTATGAATTATAAAAGAGTTTTGTACCATTATTTTATCCCGCGTGGATCTTTTGATGTAAAAAAAATGAATGATGAAAATATATATGTACAATTTTTGTACCAAAGGAATATCATCTAATCATGTGTTAATATGTGTAATATTTTTGGGTAGTGAGAGTGAAACTTAATTAACTAGCATGTCTAACATAATTAATAGTTAATTGAGTTCCTTAAACATATAATTAGTAGTTTGATTATTGACAATGTATCTAAAGAATGTCTCATAGTCAAAGATATACTCGTTTAGTTGAACTCAAACTCTCAAAAAGATTAATTATTACTTAATAGAGTGAAAATCCTTGAGAGAACCCAAAAGAGTGAAACTATACTACTTGAACTTGATAATACATTATTAGATAATACCGTGCTACTTACAAATTAAACTCAAGCATTAACTCGCTTGTTGGTAACCTTGTTTACAGGGAGTCAGGGACTACGGTCTTTCGGTTGAGGAGGGTCTATGAGGTGTGTGGGGGGGGGGGGTAGAGGTAAGAAGCGGTGTTGGGGGGCATGGCCGTGATACTCGCTGCTTTGCAGAAACCAGAAAAGACCACCAACATTTAATGAGTGAGGAATCTCGTTCAGGAATGGGTACAGTCCTCAACATTAATACCCCCCGTGAGAGGAGAAAGAAGACTCAGACTCACAGTCCTGTGCCTCCCCTTTGAAATCTGTCAAAACCCCATTTGGCTCCCCCTTTTCCCTTTTCCATTGTCTTGTTTCATTGTTTGATAATCGATCCTTCAAGAATTAATTAAAAAGGGTTGACTTGCAGTGTAGAAAAAAAATAAAAAAAAGGTATGGTAGTATGACATCTAAATTTGGAGAAATTTTTGCCTTAGCACAAATCTAATATCTTATTTTTAAGACACATATAATATAATAGGTTATATTATATATTTATTGTGTGATCCAATAAAATATTGTTGAATCTCATCAATTATAAGTGAGGGGGGGAGCAATGTTTCCCATAATGTGCTTCTTCTCTCGTTTTTGGACTTTGATAATCTAAGAAGTATCACTACTTATCTTAAAAGAAGATCTTGTTGTTATTATAGGCACTCAAGGGTTGCACAATATATTTAGTAGGCCAAACCCTTATGTAAGAGGAACACAATAAGTATTATATTTGTGTAAAGGAAGAATTTTTTAAGAAATAACTTTTGAATAATCACACTCACATAAGACTTAAAATGACTCCATCATAACAAACTCAATACATTTGTGATATATAGTGGTTGTCTAAAAGTTATCAAATTAAATTGTCATAATATCATATCTAAAAAAATATTAAAATTTTCGCGGGGATTTTAAAAGGCCCCTACTTTTTGGTTTATTGTTTGCAGAATATGGCAAAGCAGTATCTCTGTTACAATAGGGAATCTTTTTATTACACGCCATGCCCCTCATCTACAGTGTGAGTGTTTGCGGTTAGGTTGATATCGTATTTATGGGAACCATTAATGCACCACACAACCCCGCTTTTCTTTTTCCTCTGTTTTCTCTTTCGCAGATGAGGGAATCTCTGATTTGCAGGCACTCAACGTCTCTATTTTGCTGTGAAATTTATGAGCGGACAACAATTTGACATTGGTGCTTATCTCTTTCTGGTATCTGCAATTTGCAAAAATGAAAACTCGAATCAAGGCTTCAATATGAGGTGTAGTTTAGGAGGAGCATCCTAGCATAGGCACTGTTTTGGTTTTTTGTTGGTTTGTGTTTTATCTTTCGGTCACAATTAAGATATAATAAATATATGGTAATAATGAGAGTTTTGTTAAGGCTAGCTTTGTTACTTTTAGGAGTAAGGAGGTCAAGAACGAGTTTTTCAATAAAATCGTTAAGTAAAAATAAAAATGTAAAAGTAAAACATAAAAATGTAAATTTCATGTATTAATATCTATTATTCCCTTTCAAATTTAAGGGTATTAGTATCTATGATTATCTATGACTAAGAATTAGTTATGTGGAACTATTAAGCTTGAAAGTAAATCACGACTGTTAAAATATAAAGAGGTATCGATATCTTGATAAAAACATAGGTACCAAAGAAAAAATAAAAAAAATTATTATTTTTAAAAAAATTGTAACATGTACGGACATAATTTATATGTTGTAATATATAAATTTATAACTAAAATTTAAATAATAGCATTCAACTCAATATTTTTATATGACTAAATATCATAAACTTTCTTAAGGGACACAACACGTGTCGTGCTCATTAGTAGTTAGTAACTAGTATCTGTGTTGTTAAAAAATAAGTTTCTACTAAAAAAATTTGTGAGTAAGGTTAAAGTAGATTTTAAGGAAAGAAATACTAAATCTAAAATGACGTTAATGAAAATATAAATAAAGCCAAAATGATTAATTTACACAAGAAAATATATCATGAGTCATGAGTATATGTTGACAAAGTATATAGCTATAACCAACGAGGGTTGGTCCAAGTGGTAAGTGGCTTGGTATCGCTTAAGCAAGGTTCCGAGTTCGAGGCCTTGTGTACGCAGTTATCTCCGCTGGGAGACTCGCCCGCCATAGCCAGGTGCGCGACCCGGGTCGACCCAGATTAGTCAAGGCTAAACCTTGGATACTGGGCGGGCAACCTAAAAAAAAGTATATAGCTATATAATAGTTTAATAGACAGCCCGAAGCAATAATATTTAGAGAGTGAGTGTTGAGACGCAAACGAGACTTTGATGATGAGTATATTTGCATCTTGCAAATATAACCATTAAGAGTATTGACTAATGAAAGACATCAGTCACCAAAAACAAGTGGTGATGATTAATTGAAACAGTTCAAGAAATGAAAACATAACAATTATAGGTAAAATGCTTTTTTTAAGGTTTTTACAGTTTTCAAATGACTTTTTTTAAAAGATTTAACATAACTTAGACATTAGGTATGATCCAAGAAGTTTTTGTGTTATCAAAACCTAAAATCATAGGTTTTTAGCTTTATAAATGAGTTTTTAACAGTCATGCTTATGAGAGAGGGCAATGTACACTAGGAGAGGGTGTAATTTTTCAAATTAGAGAGGAAGTTGATATAATTTTACTGAATCTTTTTTTTTGGTCAAAAAATTTATTGAATCTTAAAGGAGGTAAGTGTAATTTATCTTTATTTTTAATTAAGAAATCTATAATTTTAAAATTTGTAATCAAGTCCCTACCAAAGTTACTAAAAGCGAGAGTCATTCAAAAGTGTTGAAAACCTTATAAAAGTAAAATGTAAAAGCGCATATGTTACTTATTGTAAAGAAAATAATTTAAAATAATACAATAACTTATTTGCATTAATATGTAAATATTTAAGTTATTTTTCAAACCTAAAATCACACAAAATTTCCTTACATAATATGATCACAATTCACAAGTAATGAAAAAAAAAGTCATTTTTATAATTACCATACTAATCAAAAGATTAGGTTGAATGGAATACTTGGTTGAAGGTTGAAAAAATAATGCAGTTGTCGATGTGACGTATTGGTCCTCTCTAGCACGATGTGATGCAATTTTTCCGTAACATGACATGATGTGGCTTAGGTGAAGAGTGACAACGAGCAACACGAGTAGATGAGCATAGGATTGGAGTAGAGAAGTCAAGTAGAGACAATTATCAAGTTTTTTTATAAAAAAAAATGATTAAAGAAAATCTATTTTAGTTGGACTCTTACTAAAAAATTGACCAAATTCATGAGTCTACAAAAAAGTAAATGAATACTTATTTTATAGCTTATTTAGGATACAAATATAAAATTTTTGCTTTTATGATCAAGCGAGTTTTTAAGACTTTAATCACTTTAACGCCTACCACTTTTAATTTACTTCATTTTTGGGTAACATTCAAAGCATTTTAAGGTATCAATCAAAAGTATAAAAGCTATTGCCTTTAATTTTTTAAAAACAAATTTTTAACTACCTTGATCTCCACAATAAAAATATTTTGCAATCAAGTCCCTAAAGTCCCCGCAATTGAAAAAGCATGAAATTAAATTGAACGTTTCACAAATTCCGGGTGATGTTACTACAAGCATGTACTCTACTAACATTATTGGATGCATTCTCTGATCCTATTAGAATGTGACAAATGGATTATGGGACAATCTTTGATGGCCGCTGCTTACTGGTTCAAGCTACAAGTCTTGATGACCACGTAGACCTCCACATTAGTATTTCTCATGTTTTTGTAACGGTGGAGGCTTCGGGTATCTGATTATAAAAATTGTTTCAATATATAGGGACGTAATTACAATTTTTGAACTGTAGGGATCTAATTATTAAAAAAAAAAAAGAGAAAAAAAAAAGAGTAAAACTATCTAGATACGTGCATATGAATTAAAGCTAACAAATATATCATGTTATTCAATATTTTTTACACAAAGTTAACTTATTATAACTTGTGAGAGAGTGCTGATGGATTAATTGTGACACTTAACCTCTTAACAGATCTTAACTAATCAGACTTTTAAGAAAAATCAACCTCTTTTGAGTTTAACTAATCTTATAACTAAGGTTTTGAATTCCAGAGTTATTACACCTTGCTCGAAATTGCTTGATCATTTTATTTTTTTTTAAATGGAATCAAATATCCACCTACTAATACAAGCCTAACTGAGTAACTTCATAAAATCCACAACAAATGATCGTATTATTGAATCAACGCAGCTTTATTAGACATACCAAACTGATTGGAATTATTATCACCCGTATTTGAGACGAATCTTAGAAAGTCTATCAAATTTTAAAGTATAGCATTCAAAACTCAATAATTATGGGAATAACAAACAACTCGGTTTCTAATTAGTTAGAACTACCAACTATGAACGAATAAAAGCTGTGCCGCATCGCACCATTTCAATTGTGGGAAGGCCCCACTTTCATTTTGTTATACATAAGTTACACACATGTATACAAATATAGCATGGGAGTTGCTTGACATACAAGAACTGCTCCCTTAGGAGGTGCTTGCTAAGATGGACCGTGCACTTAGTTGGTGCAAATTGTTCCAAGTGTTTTAACTATAGATTTTAGATCTAATGACCTGTATTAATGAAAAGAATTTATGTTTTTGACCACAAAATTTTATAAAACTAAAATTATGTAATTTTAAATAGAATATTGCAATTAATAATAAATTGCACATAGGACCCTCCAACCCTAACGCCACCTCTTCTGATGCCAGTGCCTCCACCACTGCCGCTGACATCCCCTTCCCCACCTCGACCCCCGCATTGCTAGCCACCACTCATCCTAACCCTTCCACCGGTGCCACCATCATTGTCTTGCTAGCGTCAGCACCATTGTCTCGCTGGCGCCTCACACCACCGCTTATCACTGCCTTCAAATTTTTTTTTGTCATCTCTTTCTCTCTCTCGCTTCATTTCCATGGCAGTCTCCACCACCTACTCTCTTTCCCCTCCTTCTGTCAAGAACCGTCGCTGCCCCACCCTTCCATGGCTAGAGCTATCACTTCCGTATCGATACTTGTCCCCAACATCACACTATAGAAAACTCATATGCATCAATCTTCATCATCAAACAAAATGGAAAACACAGTCCCTTGTTTTCTTCATCACCTTCCTTCTCCCACCTCCTTCTACTCCCAATCTTCCACCACACCTCACCCCTACCGGCATCGATGCCACCACCATCGAAACTACCCGGCATCCGACGGCATCGCCGCCACCACCACCACCCGCATCACCCCATCGCCGTTCATCGGTTTTTGCAAAAATCGGTTACGTTCATCGCACCCTTTTCCCTTCTTGTTCTAACCAACTCTATTTATCAGTTTATGCAAAAAACGATTTGTTCCCTTATTCGCTCCGGTTGTCCTTCATCGCTCTTCAGTGAGTAAGATGTCATTTGGATCTATTTTTTTTAAGATCTAAACTTTGGATTTGTTGATGTTATTGACGATGTCATATTGGAGACGGAGGGGCATGGGAAGGGGATGAAGAAGAAGCTGGCGGATGCGGTGGCGCTGGTGGTAGCGATGACGCCGGAGGCAGCGATGGTGTCGGAGGCCACAGTAATGCCAGAGGTTGGCGGAGGCCGGAGATCGCTGGACCTGCTGGCAATGGAGGAAGAGAGGGAGAGGGGAAGAGAAGATGCTTTTGTTTATCATTTTTGTAATATTGTCCCTCAGCCTTTTTAACCTTTTACTTTTGACCCCAGTCCATTTTACTTCAACTAACTACTTAGTCCATATTAGAAGACTCTCAACTAAAGAATAATAAGACAAACTAATACAATAATAATGATATGAGAAATGTATTGCATAAGTTTATTTATCAAATTTCTTTTATTAAAATTGTTATAACTTAATCAAAGTTAGGGAAGTAAAATTGAAAGTTTATCATGTCATGTATTATGAGACTTTACGGTATATACCAAATGGTGCTTACATAATCATGCCCCCGTTAGAATTACAATTTTGTCAGACGAACACCAAAGTCCAGAGCATATATTTATGGAGCAGTGCTGTCTAGCATGACAATTCATAAAACGAGAAATAATGAAACCGCCCATCACCACTCAAAGTCTTTGTTGACTGGTCAAAAATAAATTTAGAGGCATGATCCTACGGTTATCATCTGTCGCCATGAATATGTCGTGATATATATATATATATATCTTTTTCCTATCTTTATGTTATGTATTTTTTTTTTTTTTGTAATACCGTTATGTTATGTATAGCAATGAGAAATTCTTGCATAAATAATCAATAATATATTAACAAATTATTAGTGTAAGTGAATATTCATCGAAACATTATTGCCATTTGCATAATTGTCATATATATATATATAAATATAAATAAAGCCTAAACTTTTTTAATTTATGGTTTTAAAATTATGAGCCATTTCAAAGGATTGGAAATAACTCAATTATTACACAGGACAATCAATTTATTCCAACGCATATTATTCCTTTATTATCAGAAAAAAAAATACCAAGCCACAAATTATTATTAATTTCCGTCTATTCTTTACAATTAGGAAAAAAGAGTCCCTACCAGAACGAGAAAACTAAAAAAATTCCACTAATTAGCTTAAGTTAATTTACGCAATTAAGTTTTATGTAAGAACCAATGTTTACCACACCAACAATTGTCTCTACATTTTATATTTGAGTAGTTTTATTTGCACACTAAACATAGTATAGACCTCAAGTCTTCCCCTCACACATATTATGAAGTTCACAATCACATATGTGAATGTAGATTTAATGTCTATACCTAGTGTACAAATAACATTTTTATTTATATTATATGAGATTGTCTCTTTGAATGAATTACCAATCAAGAAGACATGGTTAAAAAAAAAATATAAAACCTTATAACGAATTTATTGCATGATAAAATTTAATATCCGATCAAGTCATGCAAATTTTTTTTTACATAAAATGAGACTAGGCCTACTTTGTCCATCACATCATCAGAACCTTTCATCACGAAGTAAAAAGCTTGCGTTGACGCAAAAGCCTACCAACACCATATATAGGACATGCACATTCACACGCACATAATAATAGAGAATAACTTAGAAGACTAATCCTTTCTGGGTCCTCAACTATATATAAATACAGCCCAATAGCATAGTCTAAAAGTTTGATGAAGAAAATAGAGAGAAAGAAGCAACACATGCAAAATCAAGATCAAATTAAGCCAAGAGAAGTTGAAGAAAAATATAGCCTTTCATTTGGGTCTTGTTTTTAAATCCAGGTTTGATTAAATTATTTATGATTTATATTATAGTTTCTTTCTTTCATTTAGGATGGGTCAATGCGCATCCCGTGGAGCAAATAATAATAATAGTGTTGGAGGCTCTGTTCATTCAGAAAGACATGGCGGTGGGTGCTTTGCAATGGTGAAGGAGCATAAGTCCAGATTCTATATTGCTAGAAGATGCATAGTGATGCTAATTTGTTGGCACAAATATGGCAAGTATTGATGTCCTTTGAATTAATTTCTCCTTTCTTTTTTGTTTTTGTTTTCTTTGTGATAGAAATCGTGAATTAACAGCGCTTGCTGTCATAATTAATAATTGTACATAAGTTATTAGACAGTAGAATAATTATGGAACGGACAAGAGGAATTGCGAATAGCTTTTGATTTCTCTTTTGGTAGGGAAAAAAAATAGAGATAGGGTTACACATGTTTTTAGTATCTATTCTTTATGGAGAGGTATATAAATTAATTTAAAAATTACCTTCATGTGGATATAATTTTAAGTCTTTTTTTAATACTTTCTCCTATAAATATGTTTTTGGCTCTAATAGTTTTGTTGATGAATATTTTATAGTTGTCATACATCTAAGTTTACTAATATTGAGGTGTTGTTTTTGCCTTAATTTGAGAGAGTTAGGTATCCCTTTTTTTTCTTCAAAAAATTAAGGATTTTTCAAAAAAAAAATTAAGTTTTAGCACAAACTTTTTTTACTTTATTATGTTTTGCGGTTGCTCGATAGCTTGAGAGTCATTGTAATGTTGATACCTGTTTGTCTCCTTTTTGAGAGATAAAAGCTGAGATCGACTAGACTTATAAAAGAAATAAATTTAGGAAATTTTAGAATTTTCAAGCATCTCCATATCATATGAAAAAGAATCTATACATATATGATATGACAATTGAAAATAATTTTAAATAGTTAAAAAGTCTATAATGCTGTCCCGCCACTTAACCATATCCGGTGGCACTTAATAACAAAATTGTTGAATTTAAGAGAGGAAACAACGTTAGTTCAGTTGAGATGTGTATATTTTACCATTCTTTTAGAATAGGATAGGATAGCGTTGGAAGAGATTGAAATTCTTTTTTAATCTGATTGCAAATGAATGACCGAGAGCCCGAGTCATGTTTGTGACTCCACACAACCTCGACGGTCAACTTTTACCAATTCTAAACCCTAAATTTTAAACTAACACACAAGGCTCAACCCAAATGGGTTTAGGTCGGTGGGTTTCATTAGGTCCGGCGAGCCAGTCAACCCGCCGTACACCCCGATCTATACCACCTTAGTATTCTCTAGAGTAGATTAAGGTGCTCTCAACATCCCACAGTGCATTGTGATTTTAGACCAGAAATCTCTAGGCTTTATTGGGTTTTCAATAAAATCTTTTACCAACCAGAAAACGAAAATATCTTGAGATGTCAAACGTAGTGAGATTAATGTTTATACATTGACAATATAACTTTTTTACATTATCATCTAATTATATACACGATTAACTGACATTATCAATACATGAAAATTAATCTCTTATCAATTACTTGGATAATATGTATAATTTGGAGTCCTTTTTTTTTTTGTTTATTTTTTTTTTGTTTAAAGATAGAAAACCATGTGATTACACATAGGAAGCTTGTTCATACCAAGAAAATATCATTTTCAAATCACGGCTTAATATTTCAAAGATACAGCCCAAAAAGTGAGTGTGCTTAATCAAGGTTATTGTATTCATCACATAGTCCCAAAGGCCATATATTGTTTCTTCTCATTGATAATCATGTCAAGGAATCGCCACATAGTGGCTTAGGGGAATTTTGACACATTTTATGTACACTAACACGGGAAAATGACTCCAATGCACAACTGTACAACACTAGAGTGGAAATTTTGCTAGATTCCTTCATTTATGTATCTCATGCCTCAGCATATTCCTGCTGAAAAAACTCATGAAAATTTCAACATACAATTAGACAACTATTACAGAACTATACAGCAAACAGTGTAAATTTTTTTTCTTTTTTTTTCTAATGGCAAATTCCAAAGGTAGAATACATAAGTAATTTGGGACATACCTAACAAGCTAGTTAGTGTTCATGGGCTGATTTACGAAGATTTGCAAGTTTATCTCTCCATATAGCTGCAAAAGCCAACAAATGAGTTAAGATGATGATTCCATAGCACTGATATAGTATGTAATTCCAAGTTTGGCAAGGAATCAAATTTGAGACTTCAATACTCATGAATGCATATGACATTAATTACAATCACTCCCAAAGGATATTTTACCTGCATCTTTAAATCTTTCCTGTTTGATGGCTATATGCATATTATGCATCATACTTAGTTCTTGAGAAACCATTTCTGGACCATCTACAGGACTGTAGAAAAATTTATTAAGTTTATACTCACAGATGATATATACCAAGAAGGAAAAGAAAGGGTTTTTTTCAACACAGCATTTACGGTGGTAACGAACTAAAGATGCCACTCAATAATTATGCAAATACCTGTCAAGCAATACATCATAAGTAGGCCTTTTATTAAGCACTCTGCCCATTCCATAACCTAGTCTGATAGCATCCGCCAAAACAATTTGTTTACTTACATATATTGGAGCCTGCACAAATCAAATTTCAAGTCATACAAGTGGGTTTGTCTAACATACATGTGTGAGATGCATTTGAATAGGATTTCTGCATAAGAAGGAACAGACAAGATACAGTCTTTGAGATGCCAGTTTCAAAAAATCAAAATTTCTTTACAGATCTTGATCAACACAGAATTTATACCTTGAATCTATAAGCAACATTAATGGCATCTGAGGGGCGTGCATCCACACTAATAATCTCGCCTTTCCCTGGCTGGAGAAGTTAATAATTTTGATGAGTGATAGCACATACCTAAAGGTGATAAATCATTTAGTATTGAAAAGTTTTGTAACCTGGCTAAGGTACAATCTGGCAAAGTAAGTACTGACCACTCTCTCTGTAATTTGCACCATTATCACCTGAAAGATTAAAATGAAGGAAAGACTTGAATAATAATTCATTTGACAACCAATTTCTGTTTGAAGGAAATGACTGCACATAGAATTATAGTGCTATATTGCTATTGCTTTACTACTTTTGCCCAAGGTTAAGGATTGGTCAAAGAGATAGCTAAAGTGAACCTTGCAACTAAGAGGATCCAAATAACCATCCAAGTTGTAACTCTATTCTTTTATATGGTATTTCTCAGACTCACATGCAATAGGTATTGATGCAACAGTCTCACCAAATAATAGGTATAAAATGTACAATAAGACTAAGAATGGTTTAGCTAGCGCAGAATATCTTCTGCAGCATTCAGTGATTTGGTGGAAAGTACGATGTGAGTGCAGGTGTTGAATATGCAAATGAGAAACATTATAGCACTTTAGTATCAGGAAGAATGCATAAGAACCGAAAGCTCCAAGACAGATGGTATAATAACTTTCCTTCCACACATAGAGAATCCCATAAATGTAAGGTAGACAGAACCTAAAAGAGAAAGCGAGACACTTATTTTCTTTCTGCTATTTGCATAATATTGCTGCCAACACCTAACAGAAATGCCTCAGAAATTAGCAAAAGAAATAAAATATCCACTGGCAACAATATACAGTGGGAAATGCTTAGCTTCATACCTCATGGTCTAGTCTTTCTACTAAGTTTTTCATGAACTGAAACTGGTCAGGGCAGTCCTGCAATGTCACCATTTTCTAAGGATTGGTCTTGAACAAAAAAGCACAAGTGCAAAGACCATTGCACTAAAATGTCGAAAAATTACCCCATTTTCTTCTTCAACTTCAGCATCTATAAGCTTTTCAATAGCAATCTTTCCTGCAGTAACCGAGAATCAAAGTTAATAAAACTCAGATTTTCAAGAAATAATAGGGAAATATAAATCAATTGCACAACGCATACCTACAACAATGGGCAGAATGTAGTCTGCATCACAAGAAACCTTGAGAAAAATCGTTGGATTCTGGAAACGCTGCAGAAAGCTTTGTCTAATCAAATTATTATCTGATCTCGAATTCCTTCCCTGGATTGATAAGGGAATTGATGGTGTAGAGGATTTCCATGGCAACTCTTGGTGAAACCGATGCCTCCACATATGATAGTGCGAGATTGTTTCTGCGCTAGTTTAAGTAATTAAAATATCAGGGATGCATACACATGGATAGAGACCTAAACGATCAAAAGAACCAGAGTTACTACTACACACACTGCTGTAACATGATTCGCAAACTTTCACAAGGAGAAATAATTGCTAATTAAAAAAAAAGGGGCATTGGCAAGTGTAGAACAATATTTTGATGAGGCCAAAAAATCAATTCCTGAAAAAAGGACTTAATGCATTTCAAGCATCCATCACTCTCTAAGTAGACTAATTCAATAATAGCGAAAATCCCTTAAAACACCAAATTCACTTATGATCATCCCAAACCATCACTCCCAGAACCCAATTTTACTATTTTTTTATTTAAAAAAAAAGATAAATTTATCTAACAGAGTGCCAAAATTTCAATTTTTCCATTTTACAGAACCCACAGAGAGTGACATAGTAAGATAGGGAGAAAGAGATAGGGCACCTGAGAGAAGAAGGGAAGCTTCGAGATAGTCGTCGTTGTGATGATCGCCGAAGCTGGATCTGCTGCGGGAGGGTCCACGGGGTGAGGAATCGCACGAAATGAGGACCGATTTAGGGCACCGAAATCGCCTCCTCATTCGAAGCGCCGGTGCGTGGTGGAGAGGGGAGAGCTCGATGGCGAGGGAGCATGAGGAAGAGCAGCGCATGGCATTCGCGTGATCGGTGACGGAGACACCGCCGGCGACGGCGCGCACGCTGAATCGATAACAAAGCATTTGTCTAAGGAAGAAGAATCAATGATGGAGAAAGTGGTTGAAAAAGCGATGCGTTTTGCTTCGAAGACGGAGTCAGGAGACGGTGTTGTTGGTGATGAAGCTGATGTTAATCATTTGTGTTTCTTTTTTCTTTATTTTATTTAATCCTTTTGGGATTAGTTTTTATCCTAATCTGATTTTGTTTCATTCTTTTTTATCCTAATTGTTTCATTGTTATTATATGGTCTAAATTATTCTCATAATTTCGAATGAAAAGCAATTTTCTTTTAATTTAATCCCGTCCGAGGCTTAGATATGACCATATTTCTCTTATAACAAATTTTTTTTTCATAAGCGTTAATTAATAAAATTATTTCTACTGTACTAATTTTACAATGTTTTGATTATGATTATTATTAGTAAGATTTTATTGGGATTTTTTACAAGTATATTCCCCCAAATGTAACAAATCTCTGTAATACACTAGAATTATAATTATATTAGCGACGGTACTGAAATCATCACAAGGCATGGCGGTTTCAGTATTAACAGGATGTGAAATTACCACACCTGATGACGATTTTAGCTCCCTCCCTTTTCTTTGAAAACTCTGAAATTACCCTACATTATGACAATTTCAATTTTTGGCCTATACGTTTGTAAAATTTGTATCCAACCCATTTTTTTAGCAATAATTATATCTTAAACCATAAAAAAGTTAATGCTTCATTTTCCTGACCAATTAATTAATAAAATTATTTCTACTATACTGATTTCACAATGTTTTTATTATGATTATTATTACTAGGATTTTATTGACCAATGACCTAAGAATATTAGTTAAAAAAATCTAAAATAGTAAGTTTTAAGTTTATAATGCATTCATTATTTATTAAAAATATAAAAGTTTTAAATTTTCAATTTTTTTGCTTAACATGTGTCCTTATGTACTTGTTAACAAAATTATTTGTATTATTATTAGCGTTTTTTTATTAAATGTCTTTAAGACACTTAGTATTGAAAAAATATATTTTTAAGTTTTTAATACAGTAAATACGTTAAAGAAAAACTTATTTTTTAGGATTCTTTAACAAATATCTTTAGAACACTTGTTGTTTTGTTATTATGTTTACTCTTATATAAAAGTGTTATAACGTTTTAACTGTTCCTTAGCAACGCTGTTATGGGTACAATTTAAATATTGTCAACCCATGATCTACACAGTGACATTGAGTGCACAAACTTTTACAAAGTACGAAACAAAATCAAACTGAATCTGCAATACATTAAATAACAAAAATTTAATTGTCATACTCTTTCTCCATCTTCTCACTCACACTCTAAACACATGGACCTATTCTCTATCATGCGTTGATATTTTAAAACATGTATATAAACTTTTGAATTGAAGTGCACAAACTTTTCAACAACTAAAAATAAAAAAATATGACAAAAACGTAAACAAAAACGAAGATGAAGAAAAAACTTTTGTACTCACATGCACGAGTCTTTGAATGAGAATGCACAAATACACATGCATAAACTTTTAATCGATTAGACATGCACAACTTTTCTACACACATGCACAAATTTTTGAAAAATAAAAAACGATAAATATCATGAAAATGAAAATTCGTAGATTCATAAAAAATAAGATGAAAACAAAAAAATGATGGGAGATTGGGGAAGAAGAGAAAAAAAATAAAGAACAAGAAAAAAAGTAGAAGATGTGCATATTAAGAAGAATGAGTTGTGCAATAGTTAACAAATTTTGGGTTGTACGCATAACATGTCACTTATTATTATATATTCGAATGTTTTGATTGTCAAAGTGTGTCTTAACTTCGTCGAGCTAATTACCCCAGACATATTGAAATAACCTGTAAATTCTAATAGACAATATAGCGAGATTGAGTGTTTGAATCAATCGATATACTTCATCTCATAAGATCAATGTAATGAAGTGAAATTGTAGAAGCTGAATTATGGAAGTAATGCTATATTTTTGTGTAATTTCATGCATTTTCTGCAAATGAACTACAATGGAATAGGATAGAGATAGTGATGAAAAATCTTCTTATGGGGAAGAAGGTGATCTATGAGAGAAGAAAATCCTTAGAGAGAGGTAGGATTAGACTCAATACAATTTTCCATACCTTCCATACCCCTTTACAATTCATAACCCCTATTTATACTAGTCTAGACTCTCCTAATTGGACTAATTGGGTTATTAGGTCTATGATGTAACATCCCGATTTTTCCTTAGCGAAATATTCGTAAAATATAAATAATTAATTGATTTTCTAATCATGATTAGAGAATTGAGATGGAAAATTTTAGCTAAAATATCCTTATGAATTTGGACGTGTCGCAGTAGAAAATTCGGCAGACAACTGAACAGCCGTTGTTCGCCGATGAACCTTTGGCACGCAAAACGGTGTCCGTGAAAATAATCTCCCGGAGGAAAATTTCCCAAACACCTTTAATATTAATACTCTTAGGTAGAGGGGAATTAGAGGATCGCGGCGGTATAAATGGAATATTTTTCGGACAACCGTGCGCGACGCATCGACACTGCGAGCGAAAAAACACGAGCGAACCGGGACCGGGAGAAAATAAAATCTCAGCAGCTGCAAGGAGAAGGGCTGCACGTTTTTTTTTTTTGAAATTTTGGGTCAAAAATATCCCCTAAATTATGCTTCCATCACCTTACCTTTCTTACACATACCCATACCTACTCTCATACTTTCTACTATTCATCTAATTTATTAAATCACAAAATTCAAGTAAATTCTTCACCATTCAGCCACTCAAGACCGAACACCATCAGCCCTCTCCACTCTCATTTTCATTCTTCTAAAACACTCTAAAACCTCTTCAAGAAAGCTTGGAGAAAAGCCACCAAAGAACCACCATCTTCTTGACCAAAAATCAAGCATTCTTCCACCATTTTTCCCTAGCCAAAAACCGAATTCCATAGCCAAGTTTCCTCATATTTTCACTTCATTCTACTTCACTCACCATCAAGGAAAATAAACATCATCATCCTCCATATTTCTCAAAATATTCAACTTGGAAAAAG
>QANU01016478.1:489976-581458 GCA_003254905.1 Nissolia schottii
GTTTGTGCAAGACATTGACAACTTAATAAAGGAACTTGTGAACTTAACATGCTTGAGAAAGATGATTAAGTTAAGAACTGGTGGCGATAAAATCAATAAGACTCATAAGTCAAATGGCTGCATTGAGAAATATTGTCACTAAGATCCCAACATCTTTCTTTACCTGCCTAAACTTTATTCCATTATTGTTTGCTTTATTTTATTTGCAGTTATTTATCATTTATTCACTTAGCAAAATACCAATACACTTCCATAGCTTAAAATAGTTCAACTCCAAGATATTGGTTTTAAACACAATCCCTGTGGATACGATTATACTCGTCTATACTGCAATTGGATTCCTCGTGAATCTGAAAGCTGTAGAAGGATATATATTAAATTGACGAGAGTGTGAAACTATTGCAGAAAGGCTTTCAACATTTGCCTAATGGCAACCCTAATTGCCTCCATCTTTTCCCATTCCCCCAATTTTGCTGTCGTTGGCGCCAGTACGCTCATGGCTACCATGGCTTCTCTCCCCATCACAACCAACGTCGCGATAGCTGCTACCGGCACCCGCTCCCTCGCCGCCCGTAACCCACCTTCATACCCACAAGCGCCACCATGGACGGAGTTGTGAGAATCATCGTTTGCTTCAACAGCCAAAAGAACCTCGATGACCAACGAGCGCCATCGTTCGCGTCCGCGACCAGAAGAACTACGAGCGCCATCGTTCGTGTCCATTATCATCTTCTTCCACGCCTCTAGAGGCCATGACGTTGTTCGCCCCCCAGATCCCCCTTCCTTGTCGCCAGCCACTGCGCCGCCGCTGCTCGCAACCTGCTCACCGGCCTGCTTCGGTCTGCTGCCTCTGGGTTTTGTCGTCATCAACGATAATGTTGGCGACGGTGCTTCACCTTCCACAGTCGTTTGGGCGTCCTCGCCTGTCGTAGGAGTGCTCTTTCCGTCGTGCTCGTGTTGGCGTCGTCGCGCTCTCTTCGTCTGCCACAGCCCCCAAGCTTGCTTTCGTCTGTTGCCCAGTTTGTACCGACGCCGGACTACCCGAAAACGACGTAATCCAGTCGAAAAATGGGACCGTACGGACCAGATCTGACGTGGTTCATTCTGGCTCCAGATCGGTGTCACCTCCATTCATTTTCCGCACATCTCCTCCAGATGTCGCCGCCTCCACGCCACACCTCGTCGCCTCAATTTCACCGTAGACCCCCATGACTTCTGCTTTTGGTGACGTCGTTGGTGAAGGCTTGGTGTTGTCGTGACCATGAACATCGTCGTTCGACGTTGATGACGACTCCACCATAGTCACCCGTAACACCGCTCAAGCACTTTCAACGAACACTTCCCCCCTTGCCACGGTTGTTTGCGCCACCGCGATGTCGTCTCCACTGTATGGATCTTGTGGCTCTGGTGGTGGTTTCTGCCAAACTTCCTCTGGAAGATCTGAGGGTGGAGCTGGATAAGGAAAACTGGAATTTGGTTCAAGTAAGTCCAGATTTACCTCTCTTAATGCCTTAATCTCTGCATTTTCATCTGGTTCTGCTTGAATTATTAGATCTAATAGCTTTAATTCTAGAATTGGATGTTTGGATTCCTGAGTTGTTGTTGTTGCATTGTTTGTTGCCTCTTGATTGCTTTAAACTTTTGCTCTGCATTTTCTGGAATTTGTGCTCCTGATTTACGTAGATCTTTCACTGATTTGCTCTGCACTTCTGACCTCAATTTTGCTATTACTTCCTCCCACTCAATTTCCTACTCTGAGACTTCAGTTTGAGCAATTTCTGGTAAAATTCATCTAAAATCTGGTTGGTAATGGCACAGGAAAGCTACCTCGAAGGTCATCCAATTTGCCAATGGATTTTGCCGACGCCATAGCCGAAACCAAGTCAGATCGCGGTCAGTCAAACCTTCTTTAACATGCAGCAATCTCTGCAATTCTGACGCTCCTCTGGCCTTCCAAAGCCTCTACGCACTAAGGATCCACTAGTAGCCGTGCTCACCATCGAACACCGACAGATCGGCACACAGCGGAACTTGGCTTGAGCTCTCCGAACCACCACGGGAAACGGTAACCGCCGGCATGGTGGTCAATGAAAGCACCATTTGTAACGAAGTGAAATTGTAGAAGCTGAATTATGGAAGTAATGCTATATTTTTGTGTAATTTCATGTATTTTTTGCAAATGAACTACAATGGAATATGATAGAGATAGTGATGGAAAACCTTCCTATAGGGAAGAAGGTGATCTATGAGAGAAGAAAATCCTTAGAGAGAGGTAGGATTAGACTCAATACAATTTTTCATACCCCTTTACAATTCATAACCCCTATTTATACTAGTCTAGACTCCTCTAATTGGACTAACTGGGTTATTGGGCCTATGACCCATTCCTACTCGTTACAATCAAACACACTAACTATGTGATCAAGTATCCTCTCATTCAATCTTTTCTATAGATCCTCTTGCTCTATCTTAATCTTTAAGACATTGATCATTGATTGTGTGTTAATTTTTTTTTCTTCTTCTTCTAAAAAATTTGAACACACTACATCTTGACATAGAATCAAGAAAAATACCAATTAAGTTACCAATCTAGTATAATGGGTAGATAATTGTATTTTTCAAGTATTTAGTCATAAGCATTAGTCACTGTCAATAACAAACATCTAAAAAAAATAGTAGTCAAATTATCGCCAACTTTGTCGGCTCCAATTTGTATATGACTATGACAGTAACCAAACAAATATATTCCGTCTATTTAATTTATATTATCTTATGAATTAATTATTCATGTACACGTATTTATTCACACCTTGTCTTACATGTTAATAATTATCGGTTATTTTATTATGAGTTTAATTTTTATTTAGTGTCAATATAATATTTTTTTGATTTCTTAAATATCTTATGGAGTAAATACTCCATGCTACTTAATTAATCTATGTTTGATAATTTTTATAATTAAATTCATTAAAATTTTATTATCATTTCATGATCTAATATATATATCATAAATTAATATTTTTTTAATACAATATTTCTAGATAGATGCATTGCAAACTCAAATGATTTGTAAATCTCTAAAGTCATGTATATCAAAAAATCTAATTAAATGACAATGTAAAATTTTTTATATTGTCGATAGATAAAAATTAAACTCTTTTATTATATTTCATCTCACTTTATTATTATTTAAAAAAATACTTTAATTCTGCAACATAGGCTTATATGTGAAGTTATCTGTTTAGTGCTGATATAAAGGAAGTGTATTCTATAAGAAATTGTCTATGAAGTAATTGAAAAAGTGTGGCCCGTTCACATTTAATATCAAACTTTTAAAATATTTTCCCGTTATTTATTTGAAAATTGAACTGTCGAAATCAAAACCTTCGCATGATAAGGTCCCTATCAAGGAGGAAATTGGCCCTTATCGTAGGAAATGTCTTTCTTCTGACAGAAAAAAAGTACAAAGATATTTTCAACTTGCTGATATTTGTTTTTCTCTATTTTTTTCACATAAAATAATTTTCATCATCATCATTTTTATTATTATTTAGCTACAATTAACATATGGCAAACAATTTGCAGAACGGAGTGCAGAGCTTGGTGTCAGAATTAGTTAAGAAACAATGATCAGACATAGCATATGCATATGTATATCTTTTTAAATGATGATAAAATTATAACTTAAATTACTAACTAAGTATAAATTACTAAGTATATGCCACACAGTAAACACCGAATGTTATATATTGAATTAGCCCAAGCATATTCCTAGCCAAAACCAGTTTTGTTGGAATTTGATAGGGAAATAAAAAACCATACCTTGAGTTCAAAGAATATATGCCACTTCGTTGGCCACGATCCATGGTGTATTGTCTGTGTTAAGAGTACAAACTTCGAATCACATAAAGAAAAAGTGGCACGGCATTGTTTTTTTCCTTTTAACGAAAGCATTTCTATTTTCCTATCATATACGTTTTAAGCAAGTAGAAAACCATGGATAGTAACATTCCATATGCTCAATCCACGAGACCTAACACAGTATATTTACCGGGGTGTATAGAGAAGGTTTCGTTACTAACCCTAAAGCCTCTTCAAAAAATTTACGGTACAAAGAGATTAATTATTGTTCTTATTGGACTCATAGAAAAAGAAAGAAAAATATTCCATATGCTATTATATTTTTAAGATAATATTCCATATGCTAGTATACTACTATCTAAAGCATACAAAAATTGGTAATAACTATTCTTGACTTGTTTGTCCAAAACTTTCTGAAGTTGCATTAATTCTTAGCCCCATCTAACACGCCTTTGGGATTGCTTCAGCAACTTGATCAAGTGGAGTTAAACCATCTTAAGACAAACAGCGGTGAAAATGCCGTTTAAATTCTAGATACAGGTAATTTTAACACTCAATCCCTCTAATTAATTATAATACTACCACAAGTTTGGTTTAAGCTATTTGACATTTATTTGAAGTTTTGGATTTGAGCTGTGAATTAAAAAACAATAGTGTAAAAAAACTTTACCTCATGATAGACCTATGCAGTTTGAGACAAGAAACCAGTGATTTAGATATTAAAAAGTATTAAATAAAACTATACTTTGGCCTTTAAATGATTTTCACTGTAACTCTTTAGTCTTAAAAGATAAAATGTGAATGCCTCTTTTTTCATTGAAGAGTTAACGGAAGGGTTGATATATAAAGATAATTTTTTTTCCATTCCACGAAATTTTTTTATATTGAACTAACATGTTATGATATCAAATCACTTAAAGACCAAAAACTATACATTTTATTTTTTAAAGACTAAAATGTTATGACAAAAATCCTTGTAAAATAAAGATTTAAATCCTATCACGTTTAAGATGATCAAGAGAAAACACACACATTACTTGTGCAATATCTTTGTGTCATCAGAGGATCTAAATTCATCATTATGATTCAAAAACCCATACGATTGCTGGTGTCATCAGATGTCAATTGCAGATGGCGCCATCGAGTCAGCGGCGGAAGGAAAAGACAATGGAGATCCTGCAATACTGGTGGGGATCCATGATGAAGATTTGCAAAACTATTGAGTTATAATGCAAATATTAACAACCTATCATAATGAGCTCCAAGAATAGGTGCGACTTCATTGGCTATGTTTGGGGTATGGAGGAGTTTGCATTCAAATTATCACATAAATAATTTTAAAAAAATGTAGCACGCCAATTTTGTTTCTTTTTTATGAAAATATTTCTATTTTCCTATTATATTATTTCACATTTTAAGTACAATAACATACATGTCCTGACATGAGTGTTTCTACCACAATAGGGAAGAGATTTCTTTTTCCACACTCCAACCTTCCTTGCTTTTAAGAGTGGAAGAGAGAGGAAGAGGATAATCAATGGCAAATGTCCTTCATGGCTTCCTCCTTGAGAATACAAGAAAATTTTCATCCTAAAATTCCTGCTGATGTGCTGCTAACTGTCATGCAAAAAATGGCAATGGATATTCTAGACTTGTTTGTCCAAATCTTCCTAAAGTTGTATTGCTTCTTAGCCACATTTGTCATACAAGTAGTCTAACACGCCTTTGAGGCAGCTTCAGCAACTTGATTAGCTCATATGTTCTGAGACCTTGACCAAAGTGAAGGCAAAGATCGAGTGGAGTTAAACCATCCTGAGACAAACAACAGAGAGAATGCCATTAATTTGAAGTCAAAGCAAATAGCGACAGCGAGCATTAAGCAGCTAGATAAAGGAAATTCAACACACTATGAAACTCTGGACTATGGGTACACACACAGTAAGCAAAAGTTAACAATTTCTGAATCACAGCAGCAACAAAATCAATCATGCCTTACAGGTCAGCAAGATGAATCAATCAACAAGACATCGGCCAATATAGAAAACCAATTTTCAATACAACCGCAAATCCATGGCATAGAGATTTGACAAAACTACATGTTAGGTTGCAATTATGTAATAAAATGCAAACCTTTTATGTAAGATCTGACAAAGAAGCATGACATAGGCAGAGTTTAACAATTCCATCAAAAAAGATTCTTCTCATCTACAACTTTGGAAGGTTTTCCCTGATTTAAGGAAAATTTTAATGGAATTTATCTCAACTTCAAAACTGATTTAAAAACTGACGACCGTGCTAGAGAACAAGTTCTTGAGGCAAAGGCAGACTACCTAATGCTAAAACCAATGACAGCTTATATACGTACCAAGGACCCATTTTAAGCCTCTATCTTAGGCCACATTTTATGGGACACCAAAGTTTCTCTCCCATCAAAAGATTATCGCAGGAAATTAAGAGACAATTACCTTGTTTTTTATGCTTTTATCAGCACCTTTAATGAGAAGAAGCCTCACTAAATCCGTTCTCTGAGCTTGAACAGCAAGATGTAAGGGTGTCCATCCATCCTGAGACACAGCAAATCGTATATTCTCAAACAGTTCATACCACAAAATTGACAAAAGAACAAGAGGTAGGCAAGCTAAATAAGGGAACAATTGACCATACATTGTCCTGAATATTTATATCCACATTATACAATAAGAGTATTTTAATTGTCTGGCTAGAAGCTGTTTGTACTGCATAGTGCATCAAGGTGGCCCCTTCCTGTTTCCAGTACAGAAACAACAAAGTAGATACACAAAATTATCAGCAACTGGTAAATAAGGCTATGATAAGAATATGCTATTACATTAACATGTAATCCTTTATGACTAGATGTCATGATAACAATGATGACTTCTCAATGGGGGCAGGCAAACAAAAAATAACTTGCAGAAGAAAATCAACAAGTAAAGGTCACGTGTGCATTCAACAGTACAACCAACAATTCAATAATTATTACTCACTTTATCCTGTACAAATGGATTAGCTGAATTTCTCAGGAGATAGTTGGTTATGGCCTGCTTTTTGCCAATTATCGCTTTGTGGAGAGCTGTCAAACCATCCTGGAAAAGAGTACATCATTACAGTTCTGATAACATTCTAGTCTCTTTTATATGGTAAATTAGAATGTATATACCTTATCAACAGCATTAATATCAATGCTATTCTTCAACAAAGCATCTAAAAGGTAAAATTCTCCACATGCAGCAAGAGTGTGCAGCGGAAGCCATTTTTCCTGAAAAGGATCAGTATTAGACATAAAAAAAAAAAAGAAGGTGAAAAAGCAATGAATTCACCAAGAGGCTTGAATAAGTGACTGAGATAACCCACTTCCCTTCCCTATACCTCACCATTTTGTCAAAAAAATTGCTAAAAAGATTTCTTATTCCCAAGAATCTGTCGAGGAGACTCACAACATCAGCCAATACTGAGGTTACTGGACTAAACACTAATGGTGGAACTAAAAAATGTTATGGCATCACTACAACCGCGAAAATGAGAGTTCTCCATTTCAAGTAATATTTATTACATAACGATTAAGCAATATCTATCTTTTATCACTAGACATGAAAAACTTACCGAAGTAGCAGCTTCCAAGTCTGGTATTCCCTTATTCAACAACACCTTCTCCTCCTTCGTAAACAACCTCCGGCGACCTATTCATTCAACCACAAAAGAATCAGACTAGCAATCCCAACACTAAAAGCCATACACACGCAGGGCTTAAAAGACCACCAAATAGAACCATTCATCTGGTCACAAATTCATACCTGTGCCTATATTGCTACTCATTAACTACCACACAGTATAGTAACAGTCAGTGAACTAACCAGGTAGTGTTCAAAAAGGTCTCACATTAAGGTAGTTAACTTCACTACATTTAACTAATGCCAGTAGAGTTTTAGTTTTATACCATATCCGAGTCAAATTGAGTAAAGCTTCAAATTCGGCAGAATCGGTCAAGTTCCTCTTCAAGTTATGGAAAGTGTCAAATTAGGTTAGATTGTCAAAAATTGATCAAATTAGTTCATGAGAGAGACTAACTTGATTGACAAACTTGATTGAAGCAGAAAGACTAATTTGATCAACTTTTGACAATCTTATATATGAATTTGGTACTTTTCATAGCTAGTTAAGTACAGCCAACCTTGGAAATGAATTTGAATGTTTACTCAAGTCAAACTAGTTGGGAATCGAATGGGATGCAAATAAAGTAAAAAATGAGATAGATACCTTCAGTGTTCTTAGCACTAGGGTCATAGCCCCCACTATTGAAAAACTCGTTGACATCCTCCAAACCCCTTCCATAAATAGCCCATCTAGGATTCTTAGCCTCAACACGCTCACCACCACCAAAACCATCATTCAATTCACCTTCTTCTACCAACTCCTCCTCCTTCACCGGAAATCTCGAAGGGTTATCCAGAACAAGCGGCTTCAGCTGCGCCAATTTGGCCTCCTTATAAGCCTTATACTCATCCAAGTTCATGTCCCTCAGCGGAACCAACCCTAGCCTCTTCTTCTCCACCCTGCTGTTGAACTCCATCTCCTGCGCGATCTTGCGCCTCTCCCTCTTCGTTATGTTGATCTCTGCCTGAACTTCCCTCCACTTTTCGGGAACCAAGTTTTCGGTCACAATTTCCGGCACCTTTTTCTTGGAACCGCTTCGCTTGGGTTTATTTTGGGTGAGATTGCGGGAATTGGGAGGGTCAATTTGGGAAGTCGGGTCTTCGAAGATTCCTTCCTCGAAGACGAGGCAGTCACCAATGACGTGTTCTTCGGAGTCATCATCTTCATCTTGGTGCTGAGAATTGAAGGAGTGCAGAGAATGGGAGAGAGGGCTTCTGGGGAATTTTAGGGTTTGTGAAAATTGGAGCTTTGGGGTGGAAGTGAAGAATGGGAGTTTGGGAGGTTGAGGATTTAGCAGAGGTGTGGAATGGAACATCATCATGATGGCATTGGTAAGCTTACCGCTACGGGGTTGGTGCTGCCAACATTAGAGCCAGAGGCTTACTGGGCCTTTGATGGTTGCTTTGAGCCTGCATGTTTCTGAGCCTGGGCCTCATGTCGATTAACTGCACCAGGCCCACTGACTTATAGTTTATACAATGGGTGACTTATAGTTTTCTTGGTACTGGTTTGGGCTAGATTTTATAATTTGTGTGTTTCAAATAATAGTATGTAATATTATGTGAAGCATGCTGAGCAATTCTCTTTGATCTAAATTAATCTAAATTATATAATAATTTAATTCTTCATTTCTTTTGGGTGACCCAATGCGCCCACCACTAATAGTAGCAACTTGCAATAAATATTTTTTTCATTTTAAAAGGTGAGGATCAAATTCACATCACATTTTAAGAGACAAAATAAACTACTATCATACCGCACCTCTAATTCTTAAATTATTTTGAGCATTTTACTCATCATTCTGTGCTAACCAAAGTTGTCAAACTCAAAATCTTATGTAAAATTGGAAGAACAAAATAAAATTGTAAAACGTAAAATCATAACACGATTTAAATCGTAAAATCGTTCAATCTAACTGATAACAGTAAAATCGACTAACCTCTTCAAAATCATAAGATTTTAATATTTAAATTAAGATTTAACAACCTTGGTGCTAGCAATTAAATTAGGAATGACAACTTTGAAGGGTTTTTAAGTACCTCTACAAATCATTTCACCCCTTTTTATTATTAATTAATTCATCATTACAAGGAGAAGAACATATGTTTAGTTTTTGAATTTTTGCTAACATTAAGACAAAAATAGTAAAATTTGTATATTTTTTCAAAAAAAATTTATTTCGAGTTCCTTAAGGCATTTGTTAATAAAACCTTCAATTCTTTTTTTAAATCACAAGTTTTTATACCTAACATATTGAAATTGATATCAATTTAGTCTTTTGACATTAATTGAGTCACAAGGTTCTGAATTTTCACATCAATTTCATTTTACATTGATAATTAAGTCATTAATACATGCAAAGTAATTAAAATCTCTCTCTAGAGCTTAAAATAAAGAAAGCTTTTAAATTTTCAATACATAAAAATACTTTGAATGATACTTGTTTATGGTCATAAAAACAACTTTTGTGTTAAATACCCCAAATGAAATACAAAACGAGCTTTCATTTACATTATTTTGTGAGTTGGCTCAATTTTTTAGTGAGCCCATTTTGCTTTTTCTGTTTTTAATATTGAATTTACAAGTTAAAGAAGGGATGACTACTACAAATGCAGTCTACTTATAAATTTGCCACACTCCATCTTGTAGATTCAGATAATCACGACATCATACAAATTATACCATCCACTCTTGTCCAAAAAAAAAAAAAGGAACAATCATCCTAACCTAACATTTAAATAACAAAGTATTGAGCAATATGCATAACCAAGCCATAAAATTTAAATGTGAATTATCTAAAGAGATCCTTAACGAGACTATTCACCATTAAAATTAATATGAATGTCGGCATATTCATTCTTAAATTTCAATCAATATATATCGCATTATATTTGAAACTCAAAACATTATATAGAGCAAGGACCTGTTTTCGTTCCAGGAAGGGTAGTAAAAACACTTTTTAGCTACTAAAACCCCCTGGTTGCCCTATTATTACTTACACGTTTGAACACAAGCATTAGCATATAACGAGAGGAATGCACAAAAAGAACAAGTGCGCCAAAGAATTTCCCACAAGATATTATATCTACTGAAAGGGAAGAATCGAAAGATTCCTATCACAAAAGATGCTGCATTCGGTTACCATTGATACCAATTTGGGTCTACGCGGAAAAACTTGGACAATAAAACTTAAATAAAGGGGACGAAAATGCCGGGGAAAATGGTTGTAAAGTAAAAAAATAGCAGAAACCATAGACAGCTATCCACACAAGTAGAGACTAATTTGCAAATATAAAAATTTCAAATCCTTCTGTTCCAAATTGCTACTCTTCAAACATTTTCCCCACTCCTATTTCTTCTGTCAACAAGTTTTAAAGATGCATACATAACTGCAGACCTCTTTAAGTACATAGAAACATCATGTAGGATAAAAACAGATAGTCAAGGTACCATAATAGTTACACAACTTTCCATTCCCTCTTCAAACTTTTATAATAACCAAACATCACCTAGATCCACGAGCATACCTCCTGTCTGGGCTACCATATGGAGAATAAGGGGGCGACCTGGACCTTTCCCTTCTAGATCTCCCTCCATACGGTGACCGCCTTGGTGAATAATCCCTTCCACCTCGATATGGTGAACGCCTTGGAGACCTTCGATATGGATAATCATCACGCCCAGATCCACCTCGATACCTTCCATGGTCACCACCCCGATCACCACGATACCCTTGTGACAAACAGAAAATGGAATTAACTGAAGGTTAATATTCCTAGAAAAAATTTGGATTTGTAATAAAAGCCCAAATATTCACCATTAAAAGGGTGCAGTAAGCCAATACTTACTGAACACATCATTAATTCCTATTGGTAAATTAATGATACTCCAATACTTCATTGACTTAGTGCGCCGCATATTGGATATACATGTTCGTACAAAAATCTTATAGAAGAGATATCTTAAACTTACCATAGTCTCTTGTACTTTTCAGCCCAAGATAGTGTCCAGGTGTAGGAGTTCTTGGTCGCTTTCTTCGTGACTGAAATATAAAACAGAAGCTCAATTCTTAGATTTTGTTTCTTCCATACAGAACAAACTGCATAAATCATCCAAGTATCACCCATGGCACAACAGCTTGAATCTTGTGATATCCTTCTGGCCTTGATGAACAGTATGAAGTACCCATTTTACATCATACTAAAAGTGTCGTTTAAAAATGTTTCACTAAGATAAAGAACCTAGCTTATAAGTAAAAAAATTATATTCACACACTCATGATTAATGCCAGGCGTAAGATACCATAAAAGCCAGATTAGAAAGTGGTTGATAATGTCCGTTGATTAGTTGGGAGTTGAAAGTGAATGCTGAGGTTGTAAAGTTGTTGGACAATATAGTTGCTATGTTTAGTTGATCAGACGCATTTCAGCATTTGATTAGCTGTTTAATGTTGCCATTGATCAAGCTGTTTCACTAAAGTTGACATGGATGAACTGATCATCTTTGATTGCTGCCAACATAGCTGATGCAATGTATTCTGAATATAACCAGAAAACCTTAAAGTCAAGAAGAAAGAAAAGCACAAGTGTTTTATCAACTACTAGTAAATAGAAAACAGATTACCCTCTCAACAGTAATATAGCGACCCTCTAACACTGATTGATTGAGATACTTGACGCAGCGGTTTGCATCCTCCACAGTATCCATTGTAATAAAAGCAAAACCACGAGAAATACGAGTGCGAGGCTCCACCACAAGAAAACATGAAACAACCTAATTAGGAAAACAAACATTGTCAATCCAAGATTGAGGTCCCACTAATCGGATAAACTCTGTTGATTAAGAGAAAAAGAAGAGTAAATAAATATGATACTCACTTTTCCTTCCTTAGAGAAATGCTCCTCTAAGTCTCTCTCGGTGACCCTTGAAGAAAGGCCAGTGACATAAAGTGTATTACCAGGATTATTAACCTGATCCCTGGAAGATCACAGAAGATATTAGAATTTACGAGGCTCCCATTTAGCGGGATCTGGGGAGGGCAGATGAGCACTCCCTTACCCCTACCAGTACAGAAAGGCTGAGTAAAATTTAAAATGCCTAACCTATCAGGACTTCTTGATCTTGATCTGAACAAGAAAAGGCCAACCATTCCACAAAGCATGACAAAGGGAGAACACATAAGGAAGAATATCAGGTACTCAGACGTATAATAGAGAAGAGTGCCACAGACACCAGCCCCCAGTACTGAAAGCTAAACCAAGAAGGCCACAAACCTGCCACGACTCCTTGAACGGGATCTTAGCCTTTGTCTTGGAATAGATCTTGACCTAGACCTAGACCTAGGCTTAGACCTGGACCTTGACCTAGATCTTGATCTGGATTGAGCTCTCCACGGGGAAGGGGACCTTGAATTCCTGAAACAGTTCATCATGAGAAGACAAACAAATAGCTAAACACAGTAAATAATGATCATTAAAAACAGTAAAGTCATCAGCCATAAATCCCATAGTGACCAATATGGCCTGTGATTGGATTAGGGATATCAGTAAACAAAATAATTCATCTCATCCACAATTTATGAAAACTTGTTTGGGTTGATACAATTTTATAATACAATTCATATACATAGCATTTTCAATTTAACATTTCATAATGTGAAAGAGCATTCCAGACACAATCCGGTTCTGGCAAAAATAATCCACTGCCCTAGTTTCAAAAGGTAAAGGCAAAGGAAAATGCACAACTAAGAACTCCCAATTGAACATTCACTGACACATAAGAGACCAAAATCAGCCCCAACACGACACATCACAAGTAAAATAACGGTTTCAAAACCAAAAAAACGACGTTTTGGGGAGAGAAAACTAAATGCCACAAAATTACAAGAGGAGATGTCGTTCTATCTCTATGCGAATGGAATACACAAATTATCGTGCTCCAACAGCATTTGACTATCGATATTACTGATAACCGAGAGTTCTAGGGTTTACCTTCTCACAGCTACAGGTGAATCCGCCTGCAAAACAATTGAGAGCAAAGAGGAATAAAGCGTTAGATTACGTTCGGTGTCTTGGTCAGAAATAATCTGAATGAGAGAAAGGGATAGATTGAGACAGAGAACGTGCCATTGCCACGAGCGAAAGAGCTTCGAGTCTTCGACGGAGAGACGAAGGGTTAGGGTTTTGACGGAGTGAATTGACCTACCATTATTATATTGTCCCATGGAGCTGCCAAATGGGCCAGTTCTGTGTAACTCAACCTGGACTAAAAAATGGGTTTGATCGTAATTTGTTGGGCGTCCAAAGTAACATCTTGGGCTCTCAAGCCTGACCCCCTCCCCTCATAACCAGAATATAACTCCGAAGTAAAAAAATATACGTGTCTCAAATATTAAGATATAAAAATATTTTTATTTTTTTAAATATAAATTTCTGGTTACAAAATAATTTGTCAGGAAATTGCCCTCATATTTATATCTGTATTACAAATAATTATATTTTTCTATTCTTTTTGATAATTTACTTAGTTATATTGCTATGCAATAACCATATAAAATCTATTCACATTATTATTAAATCAAATCATATTCATCTTTGTTAAGTAGCACGATTTGATTGAACAACAATACAAATAATAATAATAATTAGAGGTGGGTATGCGGTTTGTTTAGCCCGGTTAGCGATAAATCAAAAGTAAACGGATTGAACCAGATTGGTCCGCAAAATAAATGGACTGACAACTATACCAGCCTCGCGTCCGCATCGCACAACCCGTGGGGTCTGCAGGCCAGCTCGCATTATATTTTTTTTAAAAGTTTAAACTTTTAGTCTATCATATCTAAAAAAAATTAGTTCATTAAAAAAAATTGCAAAAGGAAAAAATTTAAAATCCAAGTAAATACGTATAAAATCATTATTCCTTGAACTTACAATGATAAAAGGTTAAGGAAATTTTGCAAGGAATTTGAGCTTTTGTGGAATGAGTGTAATTTGTGGTTATTTCTTATTAGTTGGGTTGAGTGATATAAGAAAAATATTTTAAACAATAGGTGAATAAAAAAATAGATAAATAACAATTGTAAATAAATAAATAAATATATAGTGGAGTAGTCTGCATGTTGGCATTTAAACAGATCATCACAAACTAACTACTCTTAACCCATACAAATTGAGCACTTCGTGAGTCGATCCCTAAATCATAACTCATATACCCACCTCTAATAAAAGACTTATTTACAATATAAAATAATTTATATTTAATTTTTTTAAAAATAATATATCTAAATAGTTTTTTGGTTCACATAAAAACATAATTTTTTATTATAATCTATACTATTATATAACAATAATTCAAAAAAAAACTAACTTGGTCTCTCAGAAGTTTTGTTTCAAGTCCAGACTTGATATAGTAAATATTTCATCCCACTACTTCCACTTGGGCCCACTTTTCATACCCACCATCCACATTTATAACCGCAATTTGCACCATAAAGTGCCTTCCTGCCTGTCAGGACAGGCTAGTAGAAGAAAAACTATGCAGCCAAATAATGTACAAGAACAAAGCTGATGTCTATAAAGGAGGTAGTCACTAAAGTAGGAATTAATACGGCACGCAACCATAAATCATTAATTGGAGACTTCGAGCAGATACTTCTAAATGCTGATTTCATTATAAAAATATTAGAGTAAATGAATAAAATCAGTAACAAAAATAGATTTTAAATCTATTGCACAAAACAAACGGTATACATTGAGAGAATGACCAAATAAAGGACTACACCGAATATAATCTATGAACCGGTGATGATCCTTTCAAACTATGAATCACTACTGTGGAAAAGATTTACAAGCGGTTTGAACAATCAATTTTTAAGTACAGAAAACTAAAACTTCACTCAATCTTTCCCAGTAAGGGACGGCAACACACGTCACAACCTTTACAAATCTTCAATCAACATGAATTCCGGAGATTACGTTGTTAGGATATCTGGAATTGTTGGAGAGTGAGCCCCCAGTATTTTACCTCCAGCATCTGGGAAATTCTCACAATCAGGAAGGGAGCTAAGCTTCCCATCGAGATCTACCTGTACAGGATACTTGAGAAGATGTCCTTGCAGCTCTGAAAATTCTTCAGAAACGAATCTTCTCCAATTATCTTCTGCGATCGAATTCACTTTACGCACACACTCCAATCTCTCCGGTTCCTCAAAAGTTTCTTCTAACATGCCGAGATGCTCCGACCACAGTGACATTCTGTAACCATAAATCTGCAGGAACAGTAACCAGCCGATGCAATATTAAGTTCACCACTGAGGCGTCAGGTAATGAGTAATCAACTTCCTTTGAACAGACATAGCACCAAAAAGGCAAGACAGAAACATAGTTGAAAAGTCAAACCAACCTTGGTTTTTATTTGGTTAATTATCCACGACATCATGTAGTAATTTTAATGAATTGGAAAGTAGTCATTTCCATTCAGTGTGAGATAACGGTGAATAGCAGGTCAACTTATGTACAAAATCATTATTAGTTTGATACAATTATAAGATATACTCATTTGGGATGAGATATATGTGATTTCCAGCTCTTGAGTGTGCACCAGTTGAAAAGTCATATTTCATTTGCAGCTACAAAAAGGAGATCTCCTGATACAAAGTTTGCAGCAATAATTAAAGCTTATGAAGAAATACAAACCTGACCACACGGATGTCTTTTCTTCCCAGACCAAGTATAATGGGGTTGGTATGCACCCATAGCTATCTCGGTATCTTTAGTACCAGCCATTGATCTTTGGTTTATATTAGCTGACCCCAGTATAACATACTCATCGTCGACAATCATCCCCTTGGCATGCACGTAAATCATAAATCGACGATATTTATATGATCCAGAGATCTGACAAAAAAAGTAGAATATTCACATGCTGTTTGTGATTAGTGTCTACAACTTTTGTAAGATAAGTATTTCAAATGTCAAGGTACTATTCACATTATAAAAAATGCTTGAGAGAAAAGTATTATGCTGTGTAAAGCCATAGACAAGCTGAATATTTTATTTAGAAATATTACCGTAGCACCATTTGAACTTGAGGGTTCTTCATTAAATGCTTCTCGATTACCAAGGCAATAGAAGTTGAGGTAATCTTGTGGGTGCACGTCATCAAGTTGCATTGATTTCAATTCTCTAGCAACAACCTCATACATCATTTGCATTGTCTGGCTCTGCATACAGAAAACAAAGAACTGAGAATAAATGTTTGTTTTTTTGTTGCTGTTCTGATCTTTGAAGCATTAGACCTCACACGAAGATCTTATAAAGTGGGGGGTGCATTACTCAGGAAAAAAATAAGTGGGGCGTACACTTGAGAGTGATCAATGGTTTGATAACCATTGATGAAAATGATCAATGGTTTGCATTTTGACAAGATACAAGCACACAACAAACGATGATTTGTTAGAACTTGCACCTTGATTACCTCATCAGCAAGTACTTACACCATACTCTCTAAAGTGCACTTCAGAGAAGCTGGATCCTTAGAATTCATATTCAGATATCATAAATTTCCATCACTGGACAAATTTATAAACATTAGATAATCATTACCTGCCAAAAGAGGATTTCTTGCATAGCTCCAGTTTTGGGATCTCCTTCTGGCCACATTGGTAAAACAATATAAACAGCAAATCTCTCCTTTGCTTTGATTTTACTAGCAATTTTAAGTGCCAGTTCCATTGGGATAAGATTATCAGCCCCTGGCCACAGATAACATATGAATTGGCAATGACCAAAAATAAAAAATAAAGAGAGCAGGAAAGTGGAACATCTCATTATCTTTTTTCTCTTTTTCTTTAGAGCAAAAACATGCACAAATCAAGGAGCATGAAAGTAAATATATCTTGCGAACAAAGGTGGCTACAAGTCAATTAGTTTCTAAAGCAAATAAATAATATTACAATCAATATGATTATTTTATCAGTCTAATTCACCCCCATACAAAATAATCCTTTCCTAACTTATCAAATTCTGAAAGGGATGTATATTTCAAAGAAATTTCTTAACACCCTACTTTATGCAAAGCAATTTCAGGTCATGGCTTGTCAGCAATTTAATCAATTATAGCCTCCATGACCAACAAGAGAAAATTCAGAGGTCAGGTCACAGGCATGATGCTACTTTTAAGATTACTCTATGCAGTCAACTCTTTTTTTGTTTGGCTAAGATTAATATATTATGTGCAGAGCAGTAAGGAAACAATTTCACAAAAATATAGACAACTATCCTAACTTATAAAAATAAGACTTTTGCTGACCTGCATCTTTATAAGATGGCCATGCATATGATGATCCAATAAAGTACTGGTTTTCAATATAAATGAAGTGTTGAGCAGATCTGATCGCTTGAATGTATCCTGTTTGAATGCTTTTGTCAATAACCAAATCCTTAGCACAGAGAAGATTCTGCATCCAAAACTAGGTTATTTGAAACTGCAAAAATATTTCAAAACAATCCATAGTATAAGATGTTAAAAATATAAAGGTTTGATTTGCACGTGTGCTGGATAGAGTACGCTTGAGTCAGCATATTTTGAGTTTTGTGTGCAGATATAATAGGATGAACTGAAATGGAAATGCTAGTTAATAAACCTGGGACAGAGCAACATCAACACGCTTTGGAAATCCTTTCAGGGATCCTGAGTCAATGGAGCGGAATATCTGTAAAATCATATTTAGCTCGAAATTAATTATCTCCACAATCAAGAGAAAATAACATGCAAGTAATATTTACTCAGCAAGCTTGCGTAGTCCAACCTGAACATGCCAGTTTTCAGGATCCTCTTCACTAGAAACCCATGCTATAGGGTCATCCTCAGGAACAATTGTGTGCTTTTCCTTTGAGGAAGAAGGAACGGAAGGACTTACTATCCATGAGATGCGTTCTATTCTTATCAAAGCATCATCCTGCCACTGAGAAGTTTTTTTGAAAAGTATAGCAAACTCTTTCCACTTAGTTGATTTTCTCCATCGCTGCTCGAAATTAATAAGAATATCATATGCAGCAGGCCCATCTATTCTGCAGTGTAAATCATGCCATGGTTGCCTTGGAACCCTTGTTCCAGCCTATCATAGAAAGCATATATAACAACAGTGAGAAGTCATAGTAAATCAGATGATGTACCATCTTTTCTTAAAGGGGAGAGAAAAGGAAAGCTTAAGTGTTACAAGATTGTAACAAAAGCTACTGCCTACATCTTAAAGATAGCAGCAAAACATAGCTAGCCTTCACACTGAATATTCCATAATGTGAAATGTTAAATAAAGAGAATTACACTATCTTATGTTAGTACTCCTGTAATTGTCCAAATTATTCAAATAAGAGAGGGATTTAATTATGCAGAGGTGGCATATGGGAAATGAATGCTAAAGAGGATAATCAGGGAAATGAATGCAGAAGAGGACAATCAGGGAAATGAATATGCATGCAGGTGATTTTGTGGATTTGAGGGAAGAAATGCAGCTATATAAGTAGTAAGGGGAATGAGGAGAAGGGCAGGCAAGAATAGAGAGGTTAAGGGTCCCTTAATACCCTGGCTTGTTCTTTATTTTTTTTCTCTCTACATTTTCTGCATGTTTACTTGAAACTGATACCCCCACTGAAAATATCGGTTTCTTCATTAATAAACAGTATTTTTAGTCTATCTACTTGAGTAAATACCAGGTTCCTATCATCTTACAATAATGATAAGAAGAATAAACTCATAAACATCATTAGCTTTGTCGTGCAAACAACATACAAGTGACAAAATAACACAACGTACAAGATAGTTGGAGTTAACAATTACAAATGGTTACTGCGAATTCTATTATCCTGATTAAGTCAAATAAACTTGATATCTGAGATTGTTTCAAAGCAGATAATTGTAAATCAATTAGGTTGCTCTGAACAAAATTCCAACTCAGAATTTGGCATTTAAAAAATGTGATGTAAATCATGTAATCTAATAATGATATAAAGGCAAAACCTATACCTACTTGGGAGCCAAGACAGCTTCCAGCTGAGGCCTGGTAGGCTAACATGAGGCATGCCTCACCTGGTGGCTACATGACAGAAAAGATCAACTACCTTATGCAGCCAAAAAAATCTTGCCTATGTAGTGCACAGTGGTTGGGGTAGGTTGGGATTTGGATAAGGGTCTTTAGTTGTGACAAATCCCAACGAACAAGGAATAAGAGAGATTCAGTTAATTAAAGTGAAAGGATTGGTTAGCCTTTAAATTCCATACTGTGGGTTCTTTACCAAGACTTTATGGCTGATATTACAAAATATGAATTCTCAAAGAAACTTCAGTATACTTGGTGACCAAGTAATCAACAGTCTCTCTAAACAGCACTTTTCACACTATCTAATGGTGTACCCTCAAATTCAACCCTGTGACTCGTTGGTTTCACTGAAATATTATTGATAATATTACCAAATATAAATTCTATTCAGAAGCTACTATATACTTGGCAGCCATTAGAGGGTCTACACTCTACAAAACCACTTGCCATAGAGTCTAAACAGTGCAATCTTTCAACCCTGTAATTTAGGGGTTTAACCAAGACATCCTGGATAATATATGACCAAAGAGATTCTATTGAAAAATTTCTGTATACTTTGTGGCCAAATCATGGATTTAACCAGGGATGTACAGACAAAGTGGAAAACATAAATGTGAAGTTTAATGAGTTAATATGTCTAATTGGGCTGACAACTTACAGGAAATGTAGGGTTGTGGAAATCACCCTCAAATACAGTGTCAAGATCACGAAATAGTCGATGCTGAGGTGTGTCATAGCGACCATCACATAGATCAAGACCTCCTATAAAAGCAGTTATCTTTCTGTTATTACCAGAAGCCTGTGTGTCCACAATAACACATTTTTGGTGGTGTGTGAAGACGGTTCCAACAACCTGTATAATACCAATCACAATCAACTTTACAGTGCTGTTTGGCTCAAAAGACAGGAGACCTTTTAACAAAGATGAATAATGCAGTTAGAAACAGAGGTGTATAAGAAATTAAAATAAAAGGAAATGTATCTGTTAACTTGAACAGAGAAATAATTTATAGGAAGAGATACATTTCCCATACTCCATTTTGTGTCTACAAAAAAACATACCCACGATTTAGAGCTTAGACCACAAAACACAGGGCATTTCACATTTGAGTATTTGACTCCACTGAAAATTAGCTCATAAAGAATCCTAGCTCCTGACAATATACAGGAGATGTATCAACTCTATGAAACTAACTAATCAAAAGAGAGAGAGAAAATAAATGCAACACCAACACGGGTCGACTATACTATGATCAACCATCAAGTCATGAATTGCAGGTCGTCAAACTCAAACAAAAGTTACAAAACTATATTACCAAATGTTATACAGTTGATAATAGCACTTGCCTGTTGTTTCAAGAAGCTCATCTTGCTGCTAGCATACCGTGGTGCAAGGACACACATAACAGATGAATGTTTGAAAAACTTCCTCGTTTCCTCATCATGAGTTTGCATCACTCCAGCCTGCACTAAAAAAACCTGAATTAGAACAAACAGCAATTCAAAACCACACTTCCTCAAAGACCATCAACAGCAACAACTAAGTCTTATCACACTAGGGGATTGGCTACATGGATCAGACCAATTAGCAACTAAGTGAAATAGTTATAACAAGCCTTGTCCTATTGAGTTCAGCTACATGTGTCGTATCACAAGCATGTTTATCACTATCAATTGAACTAATCTGCCATGTCTACAAAAAAGAAAGAAAGAAATGAGTGCTAAATTGAGTACGTTACAATAAAGGTCTCACCGACTTGAAGAATAGCTTGTCATGGGAAGTCTTATCATCCCAAACCAGCAGCAGAACCCTAACCCCTTCCCCAGACTTGTACTTGAGCAACTCGCCAAGGGTCAAGTCTCCGCCTCTCGGCAACGGCCTCGTGGGTTCCCTCACGAGCCTAATCTTGTGGTAAATCGACCAGCCAACAAGATATACCATGTGATGAGCCTCAGAGATTGCGTAACAGATATCTTCCCAGCAATTAGGTTGCTTATACACCTTCCCACCTTCCAGCGGAATCTCCGGTAACAACCCGTTGCCGCAATGCGCGTCCTGGTACAGCCTTACGGCGCTCCCCTTCCTCAACGGAAAGTACGTGTGCCTCACGCCCCGGTGCTCCGGATCCGCGGCGATGCCGCTCCTGTAGAGCTTGTTGTCCTGCACTGCCGTGAACTGCATCTCCATGCGGAGCGCCGTGTCAGGTTTCGGCGGCTTGCCCGAGGATGCGATCACCGGGAACCAGCCGGAGATAAGCTCGCCGGAGGCGATACTCGATGCCGGAATCTTGACGGTCCCCATGGTGTCGGCGCCGAAGACGTCGTCGTCCTTGACGCGGAACTCGAGCTCCGCCACGCGATGCGCGAGCGGTATGTTGAACCGCTCGTTCCAGAGAGGGTTCTGCGCGTTGCGGATCACGCGCGTGCGCGCCACGGTGGCCTGCGGCACCGAGACGGTTACGTACGGGTCGCTGGTGATGATTTTCGGGCGGTGGCGGTGGGCGGCGTGGGGGTTCCCGTCGCCGTCGGCGGAGGCGGTTTCGGCGGCGGCGGCGGAGTGGAACTTGATGGTGTCGCAGGCGGTGATGCAGCGGCGGAATCGCTCGGAGACGATGTCCATGTTCGGCAGGCTGCGAGCCTGCATGATTTTGAGTTCAAGGTCGCCGTGGAGGTAAAGGAAGCCATTGTTGCCATTTTCCGCCATAGAGGGAGGAGGGAGCGGGGCTGCGTTCCTGTGCGGCCGAGTGTAGAGTTTCACAATCTGTGCGCAACGCAGAGTGTGAGAGAAAGAGAAAAAAGCGAAGCGGTTTTTGTTTCCTTTTCCTTTCTCCTTTATCCAAACTTTTGAAAATGGTTTGGAGTAGAGGAAATGGTAACGTTTGGAATTGGAATGGCTTGGCAGATTGGAACTGAAATCACGTGAAGTTTGAGTTCGAGGGTGGGTTGCTGCAGTGGGTGGGTTACTCAAGTACCTCGCTGGCGCCTTCACAAAATTCCATGCTCCCTTTTTTTAACTTAAAAAATATAACTTTTATGTCAATTCTTTAGTTTAATAAATCAGCTTGAAATTGAAGTTTGATAACATCAGAGGTGGGTCTCTCAGGAAATCGGATCATACAAGTGTGATCCTAAGAAGTTATAGCCATCAATTAATTAAATAATTCCAGCTGGCTATAATTGATCCTGATTGAAATGGAGACTGGAGAAGTAGAATCGTAGGATTACATAGAAGCCAATCGACAATGCCCTGCGGATCTTTACACGATGGCTTCTAAATTATTATAATAATAAAAAATGCTATATACTTTTTGGCATTATTAGAATAAATATAGTATCCATCTTCGTTGTTATTGAATATACTAATGTAAATTTGATCTCGTGTTCTACGAAGTAGTTGATAATTTTGGGTAATGTATGTTACTGTAATTTGGGCAACGTGTACGTGTAATGGACCACCACCTCGTGGCCTCATCATCCACGTTGTTGGTGTGGTGGGTGCAGATAATATGGGTAGAGAGCGATACATCGTTTTCACTGTGGACTCGGATTTGAACACACATGACACAATAGCTAATTGTGGGCCCACAACGTGTGTCCGACCATGGGCTTGGGTTCTTTTTGGAAATAAATGATTATGTGGTAAAGTCGCTTGCTTTTATCCTAAAAGTCATTTTTACAACTTGATTATCTTAACAACTTTTCTTTGAAAAATATATTTTAAGGGATAAAAGTCATAAATAATTGACACACAAAGTAAACATCATTAATGATATTTTTTCTAACGAGTACTGTGACATTCTTATTAACAATTTATTGATAAAATAATAAAAACAATAAAATTACGTTTTTTAATTTTTATTTTATATTTTTATTATTTTATTCACAAATTATAAATCATGAATTATAGGAAATAAGAAGCCGAAAATGAAAGAAATCAAAGAAGGTAATAGTTAGTGCACTAATTATCAAAATTCAACAATTAAATAGAAATAGTAGTAGTTTTTAGGATTCAACGAATTCTATTCTCCCTCGTCCTCTTCTCATATATGAGTTTATTGAGTGAATTTTACAAAGCATTACACTAAATTTTCCTTTTAACAAAGAATTCATCTAAAATTTAGTTAATTTAAACTCAATCTCTTTAGAAGAGTGAGATGTAATTTCATTAAATTCTAAACAACTGACCTTCATATAAATGATTTCTTACATGCCACCATGTTATTCACTGAATTAAATTTACACTTATTTATAATTAAATTTATTAAATAATACAAAATCTTTATTAATCTAACAACGAAATACAGACAACCGCTGGAGTTCGATAAGTTAAAAATAGATATTATTCATAGAAAGGGGCCCAATAGGGAGGGGAAAAGTTGGGTTAATGACTTGAGAAGTAAGTAAGCCAATGGTATATTGCATAGTTGGTCGTGAGGTGTAGCATATACTTTCTTGTGTTGGCGTATCTTCAAGCTACTCAATAACATCAATCATTATCTTTTCCATTAGAGGACGCATCGATGCGAATCTCCATCCCAAAGGGCAAAGGGCTAAAAACTTCGCTTTCCTTTTGTAGATGCCGATAATAATAAACAATTTTCACTTCTAACAAATAGAATCGATGTATGCGTTTGAACTTATTGATTATTTTCTAAAGTATCTTTACAGTAGTTCGTTATTTTTTTCTTTGATGATTGAAAAGAATATAAAAAGAATCCCTACTAATATTGGACCAAAATAAAATCAAAGTGAAACTCTTAATCAATAATGCATAGTTTTTTTTTTCTAATTCAATATAATTTGCATATATATACACACACACGATTAAACCAGTACCCATTTATTGTTTATGCAAAAGCAAATCACAATCAGCAATCTATTAAAAAATATGAATGGAAACTAATTCTTAAGATGATGGCTCTGTACAAGTTTGGAATATGGGTAATCAGAAAGATCACCATAATTCGTACAAACATTGCATATTCGACACCCTAAATCATTATGTCCTCCTATGTTGTAGAAAGTTACATCCACCTTTCAGTTGGTGTCACATCAAAATCACACAATGATCCCCCTGCCAATCATAATCTTCTTAGTTGTACCCAACAGTGGGACTTTGACTATGGATAATGGCTAAAACTCTATTTCTTTGGCTCTTCATTACTTAGCTGAAAGCTTATATAACTTTTAAATTATGGTTTAAACGCCTTAAACCAAATTTATTGAAGAGTTTTGAAATTTTAACCATAGTTTGAAATTTTAAGCATTTTTTTTTTTTTGTTTTGGTCAAGAGAAGAATCAAGCGTGATAAGAACTAGTATTTTTTTTTTTCAGGGCAGGGTACAAACTTTCTGTTTGTCATTAATTTTAAGGTTTTGCTTAAGGTACTTGATGTTACGAAAATTAAAGTTATAAAAATTTTGTGAAAATTTTTAAAAAGTTTTTAATGCAAATAATACATTTAAATTTTTTAACATATTTCACTTTAGATTCCTTGACAACTAGGCTTAGTGTTTATTTTTATAAACAATGGGACTAACAAAGCTCAAACCAAAATATTACAATCTCACTATAAGAGAAAAAGGGGTACCAGCTTCGTCAACTAGAAAAGCAAGAGAAAGAAAATGAGAAACATCAAAAGTATGGAAGCCTAAGAAGCACTGACATAGACACAACATGACACACCACACAGTGACACACAATTTTAAAAATTTTACAGAACACTGACACGGCATATATAGGTGTAAAATGAAAATTTATAATAATATCTTAATATTTTTATTGATACCAAGCTACTAATTTTTAATACTTTACAAATTCCTTTCAAAATATATGAAATATTCAATATATTTTCATGTGTCGATACTTGTTAATTTTTAAGGATCCATATTATTATAAATTATTTAATATTTAAATTACTTGTTACTCAGACATGACTCAAAAAATATTAAGATATAGCTCAGACACGCTTAGATATGACTAATTGTAAATTCTTTATTTGGATACTTTAAGAAACATGTAACACATGTGTCAAATGAGTGTTTTTGTCTGTCAGTGTCCGCAATGTATCAGACACGAGGCACAACAATCCAATGACGTGTCTATGCTTCCTAGATGCAAGCCTAAAGATAAATTATGTTCATACTTAGCCAAAACATCAACACAAAAATCCGCTTTCCTAGAAACATGACAAGAGAGACCTATATTTAGAAGAACAATAATAGCTTTCACTAAGAGATAATAAGGGTGGCTAAGATATAGAGGGACTTGACTAAAATTAGCAACACACTTGAGATTCAATTTAAAGATCACTTACTAAAAATCCAAAGGAGCTACCCAAAAACTGCGAACAAATACACTCCAAAACTCAACAAAAGTGACAGGATGAAATCTAATGTTATAATTAAAAGTAGATGTAAAACCATTATTCTAGCCCCTAGTAATTCCTCCACAAGTGGATGAGTTGCCGTGGTTAAACACGGACCAATCATTATCCACTTTACACCCACCCAGAGCCTTAGCTAAACCCATAATTTTGTGTTTTTGGGCCTTGTTCCAACTTTGTGCTTTCTTCTAGTCCCTTTAGGAATTATTGAAACCATGTGAACCGGTGATGAACAAGGCTCAACAATTTTGGAGGGCAACGAGGTTAACAGGACCTTTGACAAGTCACATTCAGATATTTTTTCATAAAAGGCAAGGTCTTTAAAATTAAACGCAACAATAAAGTGAAACCCAATTTAATTTTGTTGAAAAGAGGAATTTGGAAAGTACAGCAGTTAGCAACAAAATTTCGACCCAAAAAAGGAAGAAGAAAAAAAAACTTAGCAACAAACTCCAATGCAAGAACACAAGTACACAAGATAACACCGAATAAGTTACATCGTTGACTCCTAGAGCTCCAAAAGACAAAGATTGTTGGTGCAGCATCAAAATTCAACCACAATTGATGCGAGCACTATTTTTTTTGAGAGACACTGTAGACTTTACCATAATTTTATTATATTTTAGTTTCCAGTAGAAATTCATACTAAATAGAGTACCACCACGCATTTTAACATGTATGGACAATGTCTAAATTATGGTTGTTGATATAATGCTAATAATATTAATAAATAGTAAAATAGTAATTAGTTAGGTGAATATTATCTAATAGCATAAATAAGAAACTACAATTTTATAATTTATTAAGTGAAATGATAATGTGCCGAACATTAGTTCATTTTAGAGTGTTTGTATCTTAAATTAAAAGGTAGGAGAGTTCACGGATACTTGCTCATCCACCTATTGTAACATTTCACAAAAGGATATAGCATATGATTTTTTGAAACTACCAACATACAGGGCATTTTAATTTCAATTTTAAATGTAACTCTAAAGCTAGGGTGAATGAGGGTCAAATTTATACCAGCACCAAATGGTTATGCAGGTAGGACCAGGTCCTGAGTATCCAATCACAAAAGTGCTAAAAATTAATTAATTTTATGTCAGATAGATATGTTACATATCATTTAAGCTATAAAGTACATACGATACTTATAACCAAAAGTAACATTCACCTTTCTGCAATTGCAATATCAAAATCAAACAACGTTGTTCCTCTGCCACTAACAAATTTCTGCATCGGGCCCAACGATGGGGCATTCACCACCCTGGCACATGCCTTCTCTTCCAAAACAAAACCTCTCTCACTTTGCTTCGGCCCCTTACCAAATCCCTTAGAAATCCACAAAACAAGCTTGGGCCTTTTACCTTCTTGGGCCTTATTTTTCTTCTTCTTGGGCTGGACTTGGGCCATGCAAGAGACCTTGGGAGAAGAAGGTTCCTTTGCACTGAAGCTTATAATTCCACCTCTCTTATTTCTTCGAGCTTCCTTGGGAATTATTGAAACGGGTGATCGAAAAGGACTTAGAATTGGGTACTGAAAGGCCACCGAAGCGACCGGTTGGTTTGGGAGAAACTTGAGGAACTTGATCTTACATATTTGATAAAGTTTCTCCATGTTGGGACAAATAACTAACTAGACTTTAATTTTTAGTAGTCCTCAAATAATAATGGCTCTTGAGAACCTCAACGGATTTGAATGAAGGGTGATGCTAGACAACACACACACACACACACACACATATATATATATATTGGAATAGGAGGTGCTGAAAAAATCAAATTAAAGAAAGAATATGCTTGATGATTATAGAGGACTGGCTATTGTTGTAGACCACAGTAGAGTAATTAGAGTGAGGTGGTTTTATGAAAGTAGCACAAGTTGCCAGCACAACACAAAATATGAAGCTTAGATTTGGATATAATTAATGTCACGGTTTCACTGAAACGCTCCACTTGTTTGGAGGTAGAAATTTAGGTGTAACTAAAACAATGTCTCCAAACATTAAATTGCCATTCTTACATTTCTAATTATGATTCTTCCGTTGAATGACGATGAGAGTGATCATGTATAAATTGGTGTTGCTTGTTTTTTCTTCCCTTTCTTTTTGTCTTGTTTGAAAATCTTGGGATACTCAATCTAATGTAAGAAAAGAAGGACCAAAGAAGACCATTGTCCAATTCTCAGGATCCAGCGCGGTATGATCTTGCCTTGTATATGAACATAAGACAGGGACTCCCTCGCTACTCACACCCTAAAAACATGTATTCACTCGTTATCATGCACAAATATTTTAATATATATGTGCAATTTTTTAAACGGACGTGTACAAACTTTTCAATCAACAGAATCAAATAATAAAACAAAAATGAAACGAAAACAATAAATAAATTTTTTGGTATTCACGTATACAAACTTTTGAACAAAAATACATACTTTTTTAGATCCATGTACTTGAACAACAAAAAACAAAAAATATGACTGAAACGAACATGAACATTAACACAAAGCCGAAGAAGAAAACTTAGGTGATCATGCGACAAACTTTCAAACAATAATGCACAAATTATTCTACACATAAGCACAAACTTTTTAAAAACTAGAGATGAATATTAGGACGGACATGAAAACAAAGGCGAAAAAACCTTGACGCACACATACACAAACTTTTGAACAATTATACACAATTTTTTTTATACATGCACAAACTTTTAAATTATCAAAAATAAAAAAATGACAAAAATGAAAATGAAAAACTGTGAGATCCACGAATCTTCTGAAGAAGAAAAAATAAAGGTAGGTTTAAATGAATAAAAATAAACAAGAAAACCTAAAAAGACGAAAGAAAAAATAGTTTGTGAAAAATGGAAGAAAAAAGAGGAAGAAGAAAAGAGAACAGAGAGGAGAAAAGGGAAAAATAAAAAGAACAATAAGAGAAGGAGGAGAAGACGAGCATGCGTGTGTAGGAGAGTGGATGAAAGAAGATAGAAAACGTACATTTAATGTGGTAATAGATTAGTGACATAAAAGTAGTATACATCAATCATTTTTTTTTTTATAAATATTCAACTCATTTTAACTTGTTTACACCAAAACATTGTTACACCCCACCCATAACTTTCTTATTGCTTGCTTTGTATCAACTTTCTCTCTATATTAGTATGTGACCTCCAACACGGAATGTACACATTTTATTAGTTCACCGCCATGGATAGAATTGTGAAAAGCATACAGAATGCTCTTTTCTTTCTGAAACATTAGCATTCCGTATGTTTTTTTTTATAATTTTATTCATGCGTCGAGCTCAGAGACTACATACCATCTGTTGTTGTTGAAGGTCGACACAGTATTATAAAGAAGAGACATAATAGAATTGAGAAGAAGTTGATGTTGGACATGCGACTTGCAGCCACTAAAAGTGGCTTGTGCTTTCGCTTCACCACCAAGGTAGAAACGCTTATCTCCCCATATGCTTATGTCCACCATGTGGATGAGGATGGGTGGCGCATGGTGCATTGAATGCATCATTAGATGAGAAGCCACGGAGAATAATCATCAAGTGCTGAAACATTTCAGCAATAGGAGAAACATTCTTGGCTTCGGTTGTGAGAGACAAGAATTAGAGAGTTGTGAAAAATTCTAAGAATATAGTGTGAAGGCATGCCTTAATAGATTTTGGATATATTCTCTCGTCTGTATAATACTACGCATTGTAGGAGAGAGTCTCATTAATTTTTCTACGCAACCGAATACATGAGTGATCTATCAAAATTCATTAATCATCATTTATTGCACTCATTGATAGATAGAAATAGCTTTTTGTTGTCTCTAATGTCGGGTTTGCTATTATGATGTTGTGATTTCTTTGATTAATGGTTGAAAGTTATGTCATTCTCCTTCGAGTATTGAACAATTGGATAGAAAACTCTCCAATCCTGTCATTTGATCAAGTTGCTAGTATTTAAAAGTTTTTTTTCCTTCCAAAAATGCTTTTTAAACACTAAGCATAGTGGTCTCTCGCACATATCATAGGACTCACACTCATATCATGTATAATTTTCTAACATTTTAACAAAATGACTAGTGATTATAGTGTCATTATACAATTATAGCAACGGTATAACAGGTTTTTATGTATCCGTTATTTTTGTTATTCCACTATTGATAACACTAAATCATTGATAACACTAAACTAGACATAGAACAAGTGAATAACAAACAAAAGAAAACAATAGAAGACCTGTCCAATTCTCACGGATCAAAAGGCTATATGATCTTGCTCTATGAGCATAAGACCAAAGCATGACATGTCTTCATCACGCCTGCTCCAACTCATATATCAGAAAATTACTCCAATTCTGAGTTGAGAAATTCTAGTTGAAACAGCCTTGTCTTGTCTGAGTAAAATGATTTCTTTTCTAAGCTTCCATTTCTCTCCTCTTCCCTATGGTACAATGTGATTCACGCCACTTTAGTGATAAGCTGCTTGTCTCCCTTCAACCTTTGCACGTGCATTAATTGGAGATGGTACTCTCTTTTTTCCCATGTTTGTGCTAAGACTTTTGAAAAGCAATCTTGCAAGCATTTATTTCTTTTAATTCTAATATGATGTATGAATTTGTCTCACCTGTGTACTGGTTGCTCATCTTTGATCTCAACTTCAACTTTTCCTTCTTTTCTTTCTTTTGTTTTTCTTTTTAAGTAAAAAAAAAAGGTGTATCAATTGATTAATTAAACTTAAATTTAAGTGAGGAAATTTGTATTATCATTATCACTCAAGGTACAAATAGTATCTATTCAGCATTATTGTGTTAACTACCTATGTATGATTATGAGTTTTGAAATGCACAAGATTGTGATATTTTTAATATTTTACCTTTTTGTATGAGTCAAATTATGAAATTGCCATTGCAGTTGGTGATTTCATAAATAAAATAATAATAATAATAATTTTATTATTATTTTATTGTATCAATTCATATTAAGGATATTGATAATTTATTTTTATTTTATTTCATGGACTTGATAGTTAATCAACCTTACACTAATCAACCAGAACCATAATTCTTTTTCATAATTGTAGTTTAACATGCAACATATTTGTGGCTAATCATTTCCGTCATTCTATTTTACGTTAGGATTCCATGTTATTGCACACTTAAACTCATGAAATAAGATGTATGAGAGTTTAAAGTAACTTGAATTTGTGAACATGTCGTCAATCCTTAATATGAATAAAAGATTTATATAACATCAACTTTGACGAAATGTTTTCAAGTGTCATTAACTCCAAGGATGATCGAAGCAAAACAAATTGGCTGATGGATGAAAATGATGAAAAATGAAGAGAGAAAATAATCAATTCAATGGATAATTTATACAGGTCTCCGCTTCACATTTGATAGGGAAAACGATAGGACAATTAAGCAAGAAAAAAAAGTTGAGCATCAAAGATAATAGTAAACATTCGAATTGGGTCCAGAAATCAAGGGAGGTAAGAGAAAAAAGTTGCTGACAATGAAATACATTCTTGATATATGCGTTATTTTGTTATTCGTTTGTCTTTTAATGAAAATAAATTCGTTATAGAACATTTTCCATTTAAGTTTAAAGGAATGACACGACTTAACATTTAGTTAAAAATTTTAGAAAGAGTTGTGAAGAATAATCTTTCATGATGACTACAAATAAGAATGATGAAGAAAATCCACTTTTAATGCAAGATGATTTGGTAGAAAGCTCCACCCTCCAAACATGCTTAATTGCTTGACATACTCATCTAATAAATCCGGCAATTACGCTACTAAAACTCTTGGTTGCCATTCCACTTCAATTTTAATTTGCTCCTAGCCATAAACAAATCCGAATTCCTACAAAATAACGTTACATAAAATAAGCAGGGTATGTTTCAGAGAAGAGTAACATGGGCAAACCAGAATTGCAATTTGATTTGGATTGATATAAAGACCGGACATGGTTTTGTTCGAAGTCCGTATCACAAACTTGTTATTACAAATAAATATTTTAAAGTGGTCATCCTAAAGATTTTGCATGCACACATATCGGTAGGAGATCGATCCCAATTACAACTATAAAAGCAGAAATTGAAATAAAAGTTCACAAACTTCTGAAGTTGTCAACAGCGATCCAAAGGATGTAGCCAATTAATACAACGCAAACATCTTGATATCACACCCAAGCAGAGCAGTCCATCTCCTTGTAGCCTTGTGTTGGTCCTGACTCCTAAGCCATGCATAAGAGTCTTAGATATTGTCCAGCTAAACATGAATTAAGAACTTAAAACTGGCACCAGTAACATGCATATATCACTTTTTACAAGTAATTTTTTGCAAGAATAAAAAAAGGGGAAAATCCAAAAACAGGAAAGGAAATTCACCAAATGCATATCACTTTTTACAACCATCTCAAGGAGTTCTCAAGTCCAAAATCCAAAACATCTTTCTTTTTCCCTCCAATTAGTATAATAGCAACAGATTTTCATTAAATTTCCCCCATTTCTCCCAAAACGTGATCATTCTAAGTCTGCAAAGACTTCCATAACCTTGGTAATATTTATTTTGAAATTGAAGAAATGCTTTGTTTACCCGTCTTATTGATGGACAACATTGCAAATAAACATGTTTTGGCCAAATATATTCTTTACACAAATTTAAACCAATAGCAGTAGAAGACAAAATTAAGACAAGTTTAAATCAACTGATGTCCAGTGAAGAATCACCTAATCATTCACGGTCAAAAAATTCCTATCCGATATATTTTTGTTTCAGTATAGCCGTTAGTTTACCTCAGTGAGTGCTCCTATCATCCTTGTCACTCGTCTGTGGAGTGTACTGGCTGGTTGATGATGGTGAGTAACCGGGTTGACTTGGTGAGTATCCCGTACTGGGACTACAAATGATCAAACAGAAAAATAGCAAAAACAGACCAAGCTCAGATATATGTTTTCCATACAATTTAGCAACTAAAGAATTGATCTGCATAGATGCATACCTGTATTGAGGAGAACTTGGGCTATAGTCTGGGCTAACACCAGAATTGTATGGGCTGGAAAATTGCAAAAATATGAATAAAGCGCATAAATTATATAACCACTTAAGTTTAAACAGCACACCAAAAAAAAGGAAAAAAAACTTAAGTCAGACTACTGTTCATAACACAAATAAGGTAAACTGTTCATTGGGTTGATAGAATAATAAATGAAGTTCACTTACCTGCTTGGGCTATATGTTGGGCTAGACGGAGAATAAGATGAAGACGTTGGTGAGTATGAAGGAGATGTTGGGCTGCAAAATAGTAGTTATATATTTACTTGGAGAACAGAATTATCATCAAATAAATGTACAATAGAGAATTGAAGACACAAGACGACTATATTCAGCCAACCAACAAACTAATAATTTAACATATTGGAATGCCAAAGGAAAATAGCAACTATGAATGCATTGCAAAGTAGAGAGTTCCTCCTCAAACCCAAGTAGATCAATGAAAAATGAAGGGAATGAGAATCACGTTTTTGTTACTCTATATCATTACGGTGTTCACTGGTTCCATTTACAACATTCAACAGTGCCAAAAAATCAATATTAGGAAAATCAAAGAGAATGAGTTACCTATAGTTTGGAGATGTGGGACTATATGGGCTTGAAGGAGACAGTCTTGGGCTACTTGGAGAATATGCCAAACAAGGACTATACTTTGCGGACTGTGGATTGTGACTTGGGGAGGTAGGACTATAACTAGGCGAGGTGGGGCTGTATGCAGGTGATGTAGGACTATAGGCTGGAGATGTTGGGCTAGAAGAGGGTGATGTTGGACTGTAGGAAGGCGACGTTGGGCTATATGAAGGAGAAGTCGGGCTGTAGGCAGGTGAGGTGGGGCTGTAGCTAGGAGATGTTGGACTGTAGCTCGGAGACGTTGGGCTGTAGCTAGGTGAAGTGGGAGAGTACGATGGACTAGTAGCTAGGTGAATAAGCTGGGCTAGTAGGACCGTATCCTGGAGAGCTAGGGCTGTAGGTTGGTGATGTGGGGCTGTAGCCGGGTGATGATGGACTGTAGCCCGGTGATGAAGTAGGCGAAAACGCCATTCCACCAACATAAGGTGAAAACTGTGCATCAGTAGTTGGTGACAGTCGTAGATTTGGGCTCAACAAATAACTTGGAGACATCAAGCCTTCGTGTTAGGGAGTTCCAGAAATTGGGGAACGAGCAGGCGTCATGCCAAAATCAAGACCTTCCATATAACTAGGTTTACTTGAAATGAAGTAAGTAAATAGAAGAGTGCAGAGGAGAAACTAAGAGAAGGAATTAGAGTTACCTGAGAAGGGTAGTCGCGATCGTAATCGCGTCCAGAAAATGACGAAATTTAAAAGGAAAAAAATTTATTTGAGGCGCCACCAATTTTATTTAAATTAGAAAAAATTAAAAAAAATCTTTAATTATAGAAAATTGATCTTATTCAAGTTTGATCTGTGAGTTAATTATGCATAAGGAAAGGCAAAATCTCAATTTTACAGCACCCATAATATATTTGTATTAAAAAAATTACATTAATTAATTGTACAAATTATTTATAACCTCTAAAATATGAAAAAGTTTAGAGTATCAAGTTGTCACAATTTAGATATTCTAAAACAAGTTAACAAGTCATCGCGGCTTAGTTACCATTTTTATTGTAAATATATGCTCAAACATTTATTTTTATAAATGAATAAATAAGAAGTTAATTAAAAAAATGAAATTATTTACACGTGAATAAAAATTATGAAAATTTAATTTTGAATAAATAAAAAGTTCTTTTCATATTTCTTCTAAGCTCTGTTTATATCCAAAAAAAACTCATTCAGTTGAGTGTTCCAAAATTTTTCTCTTGATGCGACCTTCACTTGCTAAGCTTTCTCCTATTTTATTTATGTACGTTACTTCTATGAACTCATGCACAAAAGTTTCATTTTTGTATGTTACTTGCTAGCAATATTTTTGAAAAGGAAAGGAGGACAATTGTTTCTATTGGGAAAAAGGGCAGGGGAGCAATATTTAGGACAATTGATTCTATTGGGAAAAGGGGGTCGGGGAGCAATATTTCTGAAAAAGAAGGGTGTGGGGAAAGGCGGAGATCTTCTCTTTTTTCATTTTTTTAAAATTATTTTTCGATTTATTTGGACTAAAAATGATAATAGGCTAAAAGATTGGACATACAACAATTTGTGAACAAATTTTTAGATCAAACACATGGAATTTTTTTTTTGGTATCAATAATAAATTGAAAAAGAGAATAAAAAAAAAAAGCACACAACACAAACAATCCAAAAAAAAATAAAATAGAACTTTGACTAACAAAGAAAATGGTGAAAAAATTGGGTGTTCATAGTGTTAATAGAATTTTATTTTTTATTTATTTCAATATGTTAATATTTATTATAAAAAAAATACGAATGAATTTGATGTTATAAAATTTTAAATATCACCTCCCCATGCGTTAAATTATACGCAAATAAATCTAATGATAAATTACATTTTCTTTAATCTCATGGATCACACGAGTCATAAAATAAGAGAAAAGAAATTTCTCATTTTTTAGAAGAAAACAAAGAATAAAATAAGATAACGCGTGAAGATTTTGCGATACCTTCACGATTCTTACCCTCAAAACTGCCTTTCAGTTAACAAAGCTATTAGTTACCGAATAATTGTGTACCAAAAATTTACTTTAAAGAAAATAAAGAGTTTTTTAAAAGCAGATTTTGGTAGTGGAGGGGTACCATCCCCTCCCTCTAGGAAAATAAAAATTGTGATGGACATTCACAAGTCGGTTAAGTTTTGAGAAGAATTACCAGTGGTTTTGTTACACGAACGAACGATGGCTTCTGTCTACAGCTACACGGAGTGCGGCTCCAACCTCAACCTCAACCTCAACCCTTCCTGCGCCTTCCCTCCTGACTTCTACTTCGAGGCCGCAACAAGAACTCCCTCTCCTTCTCTGCCATGGACCTCACCAAGCTCCGCTTCGAGAAGGAGGACAAGATCAGGCCCTTCTTCGAGACCCTCAACTACTGGGGCATCCAGCGCAAGAAGACCAAGATGCTCTGCAACGCTTGCGGCCGCCTCCTCGGCCACATCTACGACGACGACCCTCCGCTCATGGACGGCCCCAGCCAGGTCATCCCTCGAGCTCCTAGGTACCGCTTCAAGACCAAAGCCCTTCGAATCGCGTCCAGTTGAAGATTTTTTTTCCCTCGTTGCCTGCTTTGTGGTTTGAATTTTAACCACGTTAGCGTTCATCAGAGTAATTAGACAAAGGGACATGAGCAACATAAATGTTTTTAAGAAGGTTTAATTAAGTTTTTAACTTCTGTAAAATTTTAAAGTTTATTTTTAGTTTTTGTGTTTGGTTGGGATTAACGGTGCTAAAGTACCCGTTAATAGCGCCACATGACAGTGCCACGTGGCACGTCGTGTGGCATAATTATGACATGGGACACGCCACGTTAACATCGTTAACCCTAGTGGACTAAAAACAAATTTTGAAATTTTATAAGGATTAAAAACAAATATTAAAATTATATTATTAAATATGTGATTAAAATTATTTAAAATAAATATAAAAAAAATTGTTTGGTGTTGGTTTTACCATTTCATAGGTACAAAAAAATTATTTAACTCAAATTTAGTTTTTAGCTACCGTAAAATTTTAAAGTTTGTTTTTAATCCTTGTAAAGTTTCAACGTTTGTTTTTAGTCTCTGTATCTGGCTGGGGTTAACAATGCTGACGTGGCGTGCCACGTAGCACGAACACGCCCGTTAACAGTCATGTCAGCGCTGTTAACTCCAACCAGATACCGGAACTAAAATCAAACTTTGAAATTTTATAAGGACTAAAAATTTTATACAGGGACTAAATACAAATTTTAAAATTTTAGAGAGGCTAAAAACTTAATTAAGCATTTTATTATTTTTTATAGGGACACTACTTGGCGTTTATTCTCTAGTTTAAGAAAACCTCAAAATGTAATTTGTGCTCATTATAAAAATATAAAAATAAAATAAAATATTGGACCAAAACGGGCCGTCTGGATAGACCCATGACAGTCCAAAACCCATAGCAAGTTGGCAACCCTTAAACCCTAGCCTCTCCCTCCCCCAACACCCTTCTCTCCCGGAACTTCACCTTCACCTTCACCTTCGCCTACACTTTGACGTTGAATAAGAAAGAAGAAGACCGCGATATCTTCAGGGACGTGGAAATGGGCGAAGACGGTGGTGAAGGGGACTCGAGGAGGATCCAAGCGCGGTTCGTGACGAAGCTGGATGCTCCCTTTAAAGTCCCACCCGCCGCCATCGCCATCCCCGCCGAGCTCACCAGGTTCGGCCTCTCCTCCCTCGTCAACGCCCTTCTCCAGGCCAAAGGTATATTCCAACACTATACAAATACTAATTCTCAATCTTTTCCGTGTTCCTGTTGTAAAAACTGGAGAACATTTTTTTTCCTTTGAATTTTAAATAGATTATGGATTTAGGTTGATTTAGTTATTGGTTGTTATTTGTAGATGCTGATCATAAAGTGGAGCCATTTGATTTTATGATTGATGGCGAGTTCGTTCGAATGTCTCTTGAGCAGTTCCTTCTGGCCAAGGGGATTTCCGCGGTAAAAATTAGTTTTTTTAACTAATATACTATTCTCGTTACCAGTTGAGCCTTTGAATTGTATGATTTTAATTTGCATTGAGTCCGTGTCGTCGAAGTGAAAATATGGAAAGCCCTTCTGCAAATTGATGTATGTATTAAGAAAACACACTTTATTATTTTTGTTTTCTTTCTGGGTTGGAAGGATGTTAGGTTCCAGTTTCCTAATCAAGCTTCTTGAGATGGGGTTTTAACTTGGGAACGAGATGTTTGGATAATAGTAGGTAGGACTGTTATGGTTGTTAGGGAATCATGTCAAATGTAACACTGTGGGTTGTGGGGTGGTTGCAATTGATGTAATCGCCAAAATGGGGGTTAGCTACAGTTTTGCAGTGACAATAGTGGGGTACAATCGTTCTTTGCAGTTTTGCAAGGTTGGATCAATGGCATAGTTGATTTTTAAAGATAAATGGTTCCTACAGTTCTATTCAGCAATAAATTTTTCCTGTAAAACACAAAAGTGATATTCATGAGCATTCTGCACTTATGTGAATATTGAATTGAACAAACTCTGAGGTTCAATCATTGGAATCTGTACAACCTGCAACCCTATTATGCCTCATTTATAAGGAAATCATCAAAAGTTGAGTTTGAGGGATTGAAATTGGGCAGTCAAAACTATAACCTATCTGCTCCTTTGCTCTTCATCTGTTAACACGGATGACAAAGATAGTTACCTTTTGTTTTACTTGAATATGCTCATAGCTAATCTCTGAATGATCAATTATAGGAAAGGATATTGGAAATTGAGTACACCAGGGCTGTTGCCCCAAGAAAGGAGGAAGACCCTTCTTTGCATGATGACTGGGTCAGTGCTGTTGATGGTTCATCTTCACGGTAAGCATGTAAATGTGTAGTGTTCTGATAGAAAATTTGTCAAAGACTTCCTTGTAATAATTCAGCCTTTCCAGGGGTGGGCATAATTTGGTTCAAACTACAAAAAACCATACCAATAGGCTTGAACTGAAAGTGTGAATTAAAACCTATCCGAGCTGTTTTCAAATTTTTTTGGATAAAATGAGCTGTTTTCAATTTTATGAGGCGAGAATTGAACCATAAAATACTGAATATTCTGGTTTGGTGAACTGGTTCACCGATTTTTAATATCCCAAAGTAAACTAATTGCTGCACTTGTGGCTGTATTTATCTTTCGTGAGTGAAGAAGGCCCAAATGCCCCAATTGGCGGTGGTGCCTCACAACATTGTGAGCTTTGGACTGGGGTTCTTCCCAAAATTCAAAATGCCAGCAACACCTCAACCTCAACTATTCACTGATAGTTAGGGATTGAATATTTATTATTTATTATTATAATAATAATAATAATAAGTTGCAATTGAAGAACCTAATTTTAAGTTCTGTAGTTCACATTGCCAAACCCCACAGGCGAAAACTTTCTATGCCTGATGCACTCATTGTCTGGAAGCTTCTTTGCATTAATGCTTTTTTTCTTCTTTTTAATATTTTATAATTTGTAAAACTAAATTAATCTTTATCATTTTTGGTTCAGTTTTTTCAAGTTAACTGAACTATATTTGACAAAAGGTACACCACATTGCTTCAACTAAAATATCTGGATTATTAAATAAACCAGTTCCAACAATTCAGTTTTGTATGGTTTAGTTTGGTGCTGTTTAACAGTTCAGTTTGGTTATTGGTTTTTTTTGCCATCCCTAAGCTTTTATATAATTGTCTGAGTTTGTTTTTTCCATCAACTCCTTAATTTATTGATGTTGGAAACTGTTAATATCTGAATGAGAAACTATTAATAGCTGTTTGTGAAAGACTTTGATGAGCTAGAAAGTTTGAATTCAAGTTAGTTTGTTTTGTTAATTTGGCTGGTCATATTTGCTGATTGCAAGAGTAGTTGCTGAAAAGTGAAAAGTTTTGGTGGCATTGGGATAAAGTACATTGTGGTTATCAGGTGTCCGGGTCCTCAGGCTTATTTACAATGAAGTTGGAGGATGGCAGTAGTCACTAACTAGATGATACAACCTACTAAGGTTGTCAAGCTTGAGAGTTTAAGTAAACTCGTGAAGTCTTAGTAAACTCAACTCGTAAACTCAACTCGTAAACTCAACTCATAAACTCGTAAGAGTTTACATATGTAAAAAATATATGTCATAAGCAATATAATTAGAAACTAAACATGATTAAATATTGTATTTATAATTGACACTGAATAATTTTAACTTTAAAATAAAATAAATGAAAGAAATATCATAAAATATACTTTAATGCATGACACTTTGTTGTTATGCCATACTTTATTTTGTATGTGTATTACTTTATAGTTGGATAAAACATAACTCAATTATGATACAACAACAACAGAGCCTTATCCCATTACGTGGGTTTGGCTACATGGACCAAATGACGCCATAGTATGCTATCAAGGGCCATGTTGTCATGTAACTCCTTAACTTCTAAATCTTTTCTACTAGTTTCATGTAGCTCAATTATGATAAATATATAAAATTAGCTTAATAGATATTGTCTAACGTAAACAAAGTTAGCTAAGTATTTAACAAAGTTATCAAACATTTTGAGGTGAACACATAAACTCGTAGGTTAATTTTAACTCGTAAACTTGCTAGTTAAATCGGGAGTGTACTTAAACTTGTACCAATTTACCAAAAACGAGTTTACATGTGTGTTAACTCGTTTTGTGATGTAGAATCATAAACTTGTAAGAATAAACTCTTACGTAAGAATTTACGAGTTAACTTGAGAGTTTAACAACCATGCAACCTACCCCTGCTCGCAACTGGGCTGTTTACATGTTCTCCCCTTGGATAAATGAATGTTTTCATTCAGAGTTTAACCCTTGACATTGCGTCGGTTGCACCTACGTGTCCTTCATTAAAACTATTAAGTTGACAGTTTTACTTTTCTGCAGGTTCTTTTTGACTGGATGCTATGATGGTTTAGGGAGGTAATAGTCTTGTGTAGTTTTTTCTTCTTGAATAATTGAATTTTGTGTCTGTGGGGCATATCATTGAGTCTCCATCGACTCTACTGAACTTACATCATGATACGATAAATTATATTTTAGGGTGTGGAAAGGTGCTGGATTATGTACGCATATATTGGAGGGACATAGCGATGCTGTCACTTCTGTTAGTATCATTAATCCAGAAGGTATAGAGAACAGATTTCTCGTACATGCTGCTATCTTTTTTCTGTTTTGTTTTTCTGATTTCCAGTTGTCAAATTTTAGTAGATGCATAATCTGTTTCTGTTGTGAAAATCACAGTGTGTGTATCTAACAGTAAAAGAAAGCTTATGGCTGATTTTCCATGGCTATCAAGTTCAAAGTCATTCCATTAAATTAACTTTTTTCCTTTTCTTGTCCCATTCTTTCTAAGATGGAAATGATAATGGGTGTTTTGTGATATTACTTATTTTCCATGGCTATCAAGATAAATATGTGCAGTATCCTCCAGTGACCATGCTTTTACATGCATCAGATGTCATTGGTGCATTTTCACGTTTGTAGCAGGGAAAGCTTGGTGTGGCCCTTTTATTTAGTTAATTTTTTGCTTGGCTTGTTGCGAAGCTTTGTGCACGTTTCATTGTGTCACATGTCATAGTGTTCAATAATATGAAGTTATGTACATATTTACATCAATATTTAACTGTAATCAGGTATGGATACTGTTACTTTAGCTACCGCTTCAAAAGACCGGACAATGAGGCTATGGAAGGTAACCAAAAGAAGCTGCTGAGCTACAATTCCTTTTTCTAAGCATATGCTGATTACCTTTTTTCTCCCTCCCCCCCCCCCCCTTTTTGTATAAAAGGTCAATACAGAAGAGGATATCAACCATCCTATGAAGATTAGGGCTTTCAAAATTTTGCGTGGTCACAAGGCGTCTGTACAGAGTGTTGCTGTGCAGACTTCCGGAGAAATGGTTCCTATTTGCTTTTCTATTTTCGGTTTCTCTGTTGTCTTTCTCTTCTTGCTTCATTTATAGTGCAATAGTTGTCTTTGGCATCAGTCTTCTAATGTTGTCACATGTACTTAGGTTTGTTCGGGTTCTTGGGATTGCACCATCAATCTGTGGCAAACTAATGATTATAATGCAGAAGATGACCTAGTGTCAAAGAAGAGAAAAGTTGGGGTTCGAGTTGAGGAGTCTCAGTTAGAGGTTTGTGCCTGTTCCTTGCACCTTTCTTTCTCCCTTCAATGTTGAAATTGGGATTTGTTTAGTCACTAATACCCTTCCCAAAACAAAAGAAGATTTGGCACATAGAAATCTATTCTAACTTTTATGAGATCATTAAAGATGGCATGTGACTGTTCTTTTTCTGAAATGTTGTCACTGATGAGCGGAACAGTAAAAAGTTAAGGATGTTGCTGTGTGTACTTCCCACCTGCTTAGCGTGGTCTAGTGTAAAACCTTTATGCATAAAAGAAAATTTGACTTCATTGTGAAAGTGTAAACTTCCATCTTTAATGTGTTTGATAATTTTACTAATGGTTGAATTTGAAGTCTTGAGGTCTGTTTGTGCTGGGGGGCCTGGGGCTGGAAGTTAGGAGGATGTTTTGAAACAATTATAAAAGGAATTTGGTGATCTAAGTCAAAGACAAGTTCAAATTATTAATTTTGTTGTAGACATGTTTATTGGCATCATGGCCAGGTTTTCAACAACAGTCCTTTGTTGTATTACAGGGAGAGGCTTTTACAACCCTTGTGGGCCATACACAGTGTGTATCTTCTGTGGTTTGGCCGCAACGAGAATCAATATATTCTGCATCATGGGATCATTCTATTAGAAAATGGGATGTTGAGACAGGCAAAAACTTGTCAGATATAGTAAGTTGACAATTTGCTGCCCACGTTATCTCTTTTGCTCATTTGTTGACATTGTACATTTTTGAAGTTTAATTTTTGTGGCATAAATCTGATTCATCATGGTAGATGCAAAGTTGTGTGGTTATCTGTTGAATTGATTTCCTTCATTTATTGTTTTAAATTATTTTTCTTACTGTATCATTGCAAATGATTACATCTGGCAATCAGAATTTTGGAGTAGAAACGTACTGACATTTAGAAATTGAAATTTCAAAGTCTAAGACTACATTGCCCTCAATGTATAGTTCTGTGGGAAGGTTCTCAATTGCCTTGATATTGGTGGGGAATGTTCTGCTATGATAGCTGCTGGTGGTTCTGATCCTATTCTTAGGATTTGGGATCCTCGTAAGCCAGGTCTGTTAAATAAAGCACGAAGTTTCCTCTCATCTCCTCAGATCATCATGTGCATACTAGTGGCATAACAAATTTTCTCCTTTCTTCAGGCACTTCTGCACCTATTTTTCAGTTTGCCTCTCACACTTCTTGGATTTCTGCTTGCAAATGGCATGACAATTCTTGGTTTCATTTATTTTCTGCATCCTATGATGGGAAAGTTATGTTATGGGATTTGAGAACTGCGGTAATGCATCTTTATTTTTCCAATTGCTTTGTCCTTTTGGTGCAATTATGTGTCATGTCTAGTATTTTACCCCTGATAATTTACCCGATTAATGTTTCAGTGGCCTCTCTCAGTCATTGAGTCACACAACGATAAGGTACAACATTATCTTTCTGTGCTTTTAGCAGAGTAAAAAAAAAAACCTCTTTCAAACTTCATTGTTTCATGTTTGATAAAGGCCAAAATTGCTGTTAATCTAATTGGCTTTTATTTAACTCAGGTTTTATGTGCTGACTGGTGGAAAAGTAACAGTGTTATCAGTGGTGGAGTAGACTCAAAACTTTGCATGTCTTCTGAAATTCCTGTGTGATTAATTTTTCACGGAAATGGTGGCTTCGTAGCATATATTTATTGTACGTAGGAAAAGAACTGAAGTTTTGAGCCAATTTTTGTGTAAGGCATAACTAGCAAGTGGTTTGCGAGGGTTGTGAGCAAGATTTTAATTTGTTGTGTGCCTAACTTAAAATTATGTATTGAAAAAAAAAATTGGACAAAAGAAAATTTTTGTTAAGAGAAGAGAATCACAGAAAATAAAATTCGAGAATTCAATATCCTCTTTACTAAAATGAGCAAAACTAATAACTATCCATAGAGAGCATTTTAATCTCAATATTTGAGAGGAAAAATATTTTAAAATGATTGTGAACTTCTAAATAGGTGACAAGCTCCGAATCTTATCTTAAAAAAAACATGCTTGTCTGCAAATATGTCATTAAAGATGCAATAATTGAATTTTACTGAAGAGAATAACTAGTAAGTTAGCACAATTATTATCTATCTTAATAGAAATCACATAACGACAAACAAACTTGTTGGAAACAAGAAAAGTGTGTTAAGTATGGTTATATATTTAACAAACAATCAAATAATATAATATATTTTATGAAAAGAAACATTGTGAATTTAATGAACAAATAGTAAGAGGGTTATGAATAAACAGTACAAAATTAAAAAATAAATTTGAACAAACTCTTACAGTGACATAAATAAACCTTAATAACAGGTCAAAATAAAATATTGTTAAATAAATGGACAAAACTAATTATCTAAACCAAAAATGGTGAAAAAATTAGGTGTTCATAGTGTTAATAGAATTTTATTTTTTATTTATTTCAATATGTTAATATTTATTATAAAAAAAATACGAATGAATTTGATGTTATAAAATTTTATATATCACCTCCCCATGTGTTAAATTATACATAAATAAATCTAATGATGAATTGATACACAATAACATGATAAATTACATTTTCTTTAATCTCATGGATCACACGAGTCATAAAATAAGAGAAAAGAAATTTCTCATTTTTCAAAAGAAAACAAAGAATAAAATAAGATAACGTGTGAAGATTTTGTTATAGCTTCATGATTCTTACCCTCAAAATTGCCTTTAAGTTAACAAAGCTATTAGTTACCGAATAATCGTGTGCCAAAAATTTACTTTAAAGAAAATAAAGAGTTTTCAAAAGCAGATTTTGGTAGTGGAGGGGTACCATCCCCTCCCTCTAGGAAAATAAAAATTGTGATGGACATTCACAAGTCGGTTAAGTTTTGAGAAGAATTACCAGTGGTTTTGTTACACGAAGGAACGATGGCTTCCGTCTACAGCTGCACGGAGTGCGGCTCCAACCTCAACCTCAACCCTTCCTGCGCCTTCCCTCCCGACTTCTACTTCGAGGCCGGCAACAAGAACTCCCTCTCCTTCTCCGCCGTGGACCCCACCAAGCTCCGCTTCGAGAAGGAGGACAAGATCAGGCCCTTCTTCGAGACCCTCAACTACTGGGGCATCCAGCGCAAGAGGACCAAGATGCTCTGCAACGCTTGCGGCCGCCTCCTCGGCCACATCTACGACGACGGCCCTCCGCTCATGGACGGCCCCGGCCAGTTCCACATGGGCCCCAGCCAGGTCATCCCTCGGGCTCCTAGGTACCGCTTCAAGACCAAAGCCCTTCGAATCGCGTCCAGTTGAAGATTTTTTTTCCCTCGTTGCCTGCTTTGTGGTTTGAATTTTAATCTCTGTATCTTTTCCCTGTCACTGTTGATATATAGATGATATAGAGTATACAGAATTTGTGTATGATTTTACGATTTACACTTTTGTTTGAAATAAATAAAGTGGATGATGCTTATGTTAGAGTTAATGAAGAAATTCATGATTTGTATTTGAAATTATGAGGATTTATGATTAGTCAAAGTGAGGTGTTTGAAGGGTTTCACAAGGGGAAGTGCTCCAATTTGAGATGAATTTGGTGATTGATTGGTTGGATTAGAAGAAGTGAATTATGTGCGTTGAATTGTTGCCTGTGTGACTCCACAGATTTGCCTAGAACATATGAAAAAGAAAGGAGGCAGAGACGATTATGGTGCTTGTTTTGTCATGATTTGGCTTTTGTTTACTTGTTTCTCTGTACATTGAATGAAAGAGGAGCTGTCATAGTTGATGGAATTTCTGTTTGATTATACAATTCTACTCAAATTGGCTATGGTCTTTAGAAACCTAAAGAATAAAATAACCCTAAGTTCCATGACTCTTTGGGGCATTGGTGCTTATTACCAAGTTTAGTTGTTTTGTTTGGTACCTGGTAGAAGATACAGAGACATTTTTAATTCCATGATTCTTTCTGAAACCAAGTTCTGCTTCTCCTATTTCATGATCATGATTCCCTCCAACTTTTTGGGCCCCTACCCTCTATATTTAGCATCCCGTTTGATATTTCTTGTCAGTCCTCTTCATGTTTGATGAAACTCTCGAAACTGTGTGCCCCTGGCAAATTGGCATTGTGTGAATATAGTTAATATGAGGAAAGTGTGGCAGACAAGGCTTTGATCGTTCACTTTTCTATGACATGTTTCTGGTTTAAGGTGTGAAAGTCTTTGATGTTGAGTTTCACGTGCATTGTGTTTCCTGGTAGAAGTCTACCATATACATAACATTGGAGGTCATGTAAGCATAGCTTAGAAGTATTTTTCCATCAAACTGAGCCATCTTGATGTCTTTTCAGGAATTTGTTTTGGTTCAGTCAGCAAATTAGCCATGCTAAAATAGTAGTAAAACCCATTTAGTCTTTAAGTTGCTCTTTTCTGTCCGGCTTCCCAACTTGAGTAAGATACTATGAATGAATATGACGGGGAAACACTAACCTGAGGCCAACGTGAATGTAACAGTTTGCACATCCTCATGTCAATAAAAAATGTATAACATTGGAGAGCAACTTCTGCTATATAGTATTTTGCATTAGAAGCAGCAATCTTTTTTCTAAATGAGTTTAGTTGGATCATTGATCTCTTTTCTCCTTACACATGATGTTCTCATCTTTGGTTGTGCTGGATTTTACCTCAGCTGTCCTTTATCTCTGGGTTATTTCTTTCATTTTTCATTTATGCTTTCTGGAGTTCCAAATTGCAGTGTATCCTAATGACTGCTCTGACAAATGGTTAGTAGAAACTACAAGATTACCATAAAATTTTGGCCGGGCATGCAAAGTAACACGCGCAAAAGGTCTTATTTAATATTATCTTGTTCTTCTGCTGCTAACCATTTCTAATTGTAATGCACTTCAGGGAACGGAAGTGGCCTCAAGGATATTAATAACTAACCAAGCTTGTATTTATGCTCCCCTTTCAATGTATTTATCAATTTGTAAAGCTTAGATCCACCCAAGTTTATAATGCAAGTGGTGTATGAAGTCTTGGCCACTTACTTAAAAGTTTGTGGTTCATGAATATGTGTCTCCCTTCCTAGGTGGAGGCCTCTTTTTGTAACAAAATAATACTGTAGAGTACATGAACACTGAACAATCTCTACAAATCCTGTTCCCAATCGGGTAAAAAGCAAGGATTTAAGGAGGAACATAAAGAAAAAAAAAGTTAGATTAAAACGAAAAGATTAAAATAACTCCTTGCAAACCTTGCTCAGCCTTGTGTCAAAAAGTTAGGTTGCGGAGTTTTTGATCTTGCCAAAGCAAGTATGGGAACTTCATCTCTATGTTTCTAAATTGTGGTTATGATTGGAATCAATGATCTTCTGGATGCTGATCTAATCGTTGATAATTATATTAAGTATAATTAATTGATTACTTATCAGAGTACGATGCATGCATATTATCTGTTCATCTTAGAATAAAATAGATCTACCTCATCTTATTCATTAAACCGTACCGCAACATATTTTGCAAACACTATTGATTTTGGCTTTTTTGCTTTTTAGAAAGGCTGGTAGGAGGTTGTCCAGAGGTTGACATGAACCGATGCATTAGGCTTTTATTATTATCATACATATCCATTGATTAAAAATTTAAAAGAATTAGAAGTTGGGGCCACCGATGAAATTAAGTATATTATGCCTCCCTATTATTTTATAATCACTAGTTGCTTACGTTCATGTAAGGTCCACATGAAGATTCCTGATAGGGACAAGGAAACCTCCATTACAAGTCACTCTATGATAAGAATGAGAGCCTTAACAACCAGTCCAATTTCTTTTAATTATTGTATTTTTGCTCTCCACACGCAACAAGACTACGCCTTTGCATATTGCATATTCTAGTTGACTAAGATACTCCATATAACCCATATTGCAAGTTTAGTTCTGTCTATCGGTTTAGTGTGAACGGTAGGTTGGATTGTTAGCTAGATCTTGTTTTTAAATGGAAAATTGGAATTTTGTGCAATCAATGACTTCTTCTGTTTCTATGATCACCCTTCTTTTCTTGGTATACAATACACAGGTTGGTAACAAGGTAAGCATAGCTCAAAGGTTTGTGTTATAATGAAGCAGAGGAAGGAAGAAGGTGCTTATGGATCAAAGATAAAGAAAGTGGTTCCAAGATCGCCGCCGCCGCCGCCGCCGCCACCTCCGCTTGCGAAATTCCAGTCCTTCTTGAGACCAAGAGCAGAAGAGAGTGTGACAAAGCGAGAAATCGCCAAGTTTTGGAGGCAAAAGCGGATTGAGGAGGAGGACCACCTCCTTGCTGCTATCAAGGCAGCAGCAAGACTCCGGGCACGCAATCTCTCGGTAATGATCATGATCATCTACTGATAAATAGTTGATTTAAACCAGTTTTGAACAACAAAGGGTCTGTATCAATAGTTAATACTTATTCCTCTCGATTTGATAACCTCAAATTAAGTTATTCTCCTAACATAGGCCTCATAGCTGATCCCCAACAAATAAAAAAAGGACCTTCCATTTTCACCTATCTTGTTTTTTTCTTCTCCCCATTCTTGTTGTACAAGAGATAAAACATAGGGAGCTTTGAAGGAGGGGGCTCTGCGTTAGTTTTGTTGTTCCATCAATACAAAAATAGTCTATTTGATTTTGATCTGTGAAGTACCCCATCACATCACATAATTCACAATCTTCATCTTCATGTTACACAGGTAATTTGTTATGTCATATGGTTTCTATACACTTGTGCTAGCCATATTATGATCCTTCCTTCCTTCCTTATCCCTATTTGTCTCTGTTCTGTTATATTATTAACTTGCCAAGGCTAATGGCATACAGGAGCAAGAGTACCTGAGCTTTGAATTGTCATTGAGGGCTGACAATGATGACGATGAAACCAAGGAAGAAATGGTCAAAGGGTTTGTAGTGACAAATTATCGCAAAAAAGAAGATAAGTACAAGGAAGTGAGAGTGGGAATAAAGGACTGGTTAGCAAATTCCCTCTTTTAAAGAACTATAAATTCTGAAGAGCACTTATGTTCAGCAATAATAATGATAATGAAGACGACAACACCAACAATAATAATAAAAAAATTCCCTCGCATTTTTATTAAACAAAAATAGTTCACTAACCACTTGTTACTTCCATTTGTTTTCTAACGTGTGCAGGTGGACAAAAAGCAAGTATGCATATTTGAACCAACCAGCCTTAGATTCGACGGATCCACCCAAGAAAAGAACCTCTACTTATGTTCCCAATTTCCTGTCTTACAAGCCCAAGGCTTTGTATCCTATTGCTACCTCTATTGGTGTCTTTTAAGCCGTAGGAGGTATTCCCCATACTGCTTGTACTTAAATGTGTATCTGGGACTCCAGCAAGAGCCTATGTGCATGTTTCATTTGTCATTCAGATGTGTGTTCTTTTAACATCATTGTTAAGTTGGTATTATTTTGTAGCAGTTTGGTATAACACCACCCCCCCCCCCCCNAATAGAATACATACAAAAAAGAGAGCCTCTCCCCGAAGTCTCAAAAATATGCAAGTACTCTCCGTTTGTTATCTTATTGTTTTGTTTCATGGGTTAGTCATCAGTGATTATTGAATACTGAAGCTCTTGTTACATGATTATTCCTATTTAATTAATAATACTAGCAACATAATGAGCTTGTGCCAAAACCGATCCAAAATTATCAATCATATTTTGCAAGTTAAATAAAAATGCGTTGCGTTCCTCTATTTTAAAAGTATAAAAATTAGCTTAAAAATTGTCACACATCTCATGTATTCTTTCTTTTTAGATGTATAAAAATTAATTAAAAAATTATCTTAAACTAAATATCACCCAACCCTGAATGAGAACAAAGAATGGTTGAATTTGGGAATAGTTACTTGATCCTTCCATCTGAGGTTGAAGACAACAATTTTGACCATATTTTGTCATGTTAATGAATATTTAATTTTATTTTTATGAATATTAAATGTATCAGATATTTAATTTTATTTCAATTAATATTAATTTTGTTATTTATAATTACAATTTTTTTAATTTCATATATATTTTGTTGATATATTTGCCAGTATCTTAAATAATATTATTAAAAGAAAACTAATTATCAGTAAATATATTTGTCAATATCCGTCACAGAGACATTGTTTCTATAATAGCTTACTAACGAATATATTTATCGGCAATTGCCATTGGATTATGTATATGATTGTAACTAGTTACCAATACCTCTATGCTGTCAGATATTTTTTGACACAAAATGCAACAAATACAAAAAAAAAAAAATCCTCAGTATTTGGTTGTAATTCGCTAATAATTAAAGGATTTTTTTTTTTAAGTCGTGTATGGATTGTCCAGCTCTTATTTCTCTTGCCATGTTGCTGCTGACTTTTCAAATTTTTGTGTTTAGATTAGTATTGGTGTTATTTGTGATACTGGCATTTTCTTGGTCATTGGGCTAATATCGTAAATATGTCTAATAGATATAATGTACAAATTCTTTATTTTGAAATGTTTTTAAAGGTAAAGATGTATCTATGTAATACTTTGAGCATCTCTTTGAATCATTTCATATTTTACATTAAGATCATTGTATTAATTAATCTCGATGACAGGTCCTATTTCTTGGTGTGTGTGTGTGTGTGTGTTTTTTTTTTTCCATTTTCTATTAACAATAATCTAATATCCAAATTAAAATAAAGGAGCAATTAAAAAGTTATTAAAACAATTAAGATTTTAGCAATTAATATTTTGATCTAAAATAATATATTTTGCCATAAAACTATACTATGGTCAAAATTTCCTTTATTTTAGCAATTAATTTTAAAATAAAATAATATATTTTGCCATATAACCGTGTTTATTTTATTTCCTTATTAATTTAAATTTTAATGGTCAAACTTATATTTATTGTATCTAGTAATTTTGAAATAAAACAAACATTCAACACAAAATCTTGATGAATTTGTCCCATTGTTAATTCTTTCTAATAGAACTAATTTATTAGTTTTTTTAAAGATAAATTTATTTTTGGGTTATACACATTATATGTCATTTAGAAGAGTTGAGCACGACCTTTTTTAACTTACTCACATTAGACTAAGGGAGATGTCACTTAAACTGCTAGCTTTTAGCAGAAGTAATTTATTATTTACCAATAATCATTCGGTGTTTCAATTAGCATTAATTCAACATCAAAATAAAAATAAAACATGCAATTTAAAAGCTTCTAAATGACACGTGTATTTTTATCATAATTACAAAATTTTCAATAAATAAAACATCAATGTGGGCTTTTCTAGGGGGGTATTTGATGTAATTTTATGGGTATCATACCTAAGTCTAAATTCTTCGTTGATGTGTCAATATATAATTAAAAATGCTATATGTACATCCAATTTTATACACTCATACATACACCATTAATAATGCATAAACTTTATTCTCATGAGTGCACAAACATTACAAACTTATAGATGATATTCTCAATTATACTTAATTAAGTGCACAAACATTATAGGTATTAAAACACAAACTTTATGTATATAAGTATAGAATGTGTGTATGGTGTATATTTTTTGGTGTACGTATAACATGACTCATATATACTTAAATAATATTATAAAACTATTTTACATTGTTAGTGTATTTGAATTAAATCCGATAAAAAAACACAAATTGTATAAAAAAAATCAAGAAACACAAATCAATGGTAAAACATGATAGAATCATGTCTCAACCTACAACATATGTTCGTAATCCAATCTCCCTCGTTGTATTTTACTTTAGGAAAATCATTCATGTTCGACAACTACCATATACGATTTGCTGGACAGTAGCGCTAACAAGGAGTATTGAACTTTTGAACTTCCACACTAACACGATTAAAGAAGCATGATGAGCATGATGAGAAGTAGAGGCCACAGCCACTACTACTGTTGCTAATTCACTTACCTTTCTTCCTGTTAGTTAATTAGTTGATGTTGCTGCTATTAGTTTCCATTTCTGTTTGTAACCGTTTGGTTGTTATGAGTTTGTTGAGTTTGTTGCTTTGGGAGGTGTTAGTGGGTAACCTCATTAAGTGAGGAATATGGTGAACCATCTTCCCTGTATATAAACTCATCACAGCATTGTGCATAATTGAATAAGTTTTTTTCTTCCACAAAGCTACACGAAGCAATGCTTCTTCCTCTTCATTATCTCAATATGGTATCAAAGCTCTGATCCTCAGAGCTCTACTGCGCATCCAGTTATGATTCGGCTTTGAGGGAATGCCACTGCAGGAAGCTCACTGTCAGAAGCTTCAGGAGGCAACAATGGCGATCTGCTTCTAAATTCGATTTGCCCATACTACTTGCATCCAAGCGAAAATCCCTTGCTGGTTATAGTTCCAGCACTTCTCACCAGTTCCAACTATCATTGGTGGAGTAGATCGATGAGGCGAGCAATGATAGCTAAGAACAAGTACAAGTTCTTGAGCGGAGGGATTGTGAAGCCTGATGAATTTCATCCGTTGCATGAGGCTTGGGAAAGATGCCACACAATGATTCACTCCTGGATCATGAATTCCGTCTCTCCAGCAATCGCCAAAAGCATTGATGGAATCGATGATGCAATCGTGGTTTGGCGAGATTTGAAGGAACGATTTGCACAAAGTGATTTCCTGAGAATAGCAAAGCTCTAGCACGATTTGTATACATTATAACAAGGTAACATGACAGTGATTGAATATTTCATGGAATTGAAAGCTCTATGGGAGGAACTTGAGAATTATAGGCCTTGCATTGATTGCACTTGTGCTGTTCGTTGCACTTGCCTAGCAACTAGAAACAATCGTGTGCATAGGGAGCAAGACTATATCTTGAGGTTTCCTACACTCTTAGATGATAGGTTTGCTGTTATTAGATCTCAAATCCTCATGGAGGATACACTTCCATCGTTAAACAGAGTTTCCACTCTTGTTTCACAACAAGAATGTGAAATTGATGTTGATCTAGATGATGAAGGAAAAATTCAGATTAATGTTGTTTCTAGCAACAATGCTGGAGTGAAGCCTAAGAGCAATGGCAAGTCCTACACGAATTGTGGAAAATCAAGATACACTTATGAAGAATGTTTCAAAATTATAGGCTATCTTGCACATTGGAAGTCTAAGAGTTCCTCAGGCAACAATGTGGCAATAGGAGATTCAGAAGTGAAGGCAGAAACCAAATATGGACAAGAGCAGCAGAATGTAGGTTTCAGCTTAACACAGGAGCAATATCAAAGCATACTTTTTGGCCAAACAGAAACATGTGATACAACCAGCTCCAGCAAATAATACTGCTCATGTGTCTCAAATGAGCATTATTTCACCTAAAAATTTGGCAAAATCAGGTATAAAACATATTCTTTCTGCAGCATCTTGTAATTCATGGATTTTTTAATTCCGAAGCAACAGATCATATGTGCTCTGTGATCTCTTGGTTTAGTAGATATAAGAAAATTAAGTCAGTAGAAATCAGGCTCCCTAATGGATCCAACATGATAGTTGAACATTCTGGAGAGGTTACATTCATCTCAGGACTGAATTTAGCTAATGTCCTCTTTGTAGCTGATTCCAAAGTAAATCTAATCTCTATTTCCAAGCTTGCCTCTACTTCTCATCATGCTCATCATGCTTCTTTAATCGCATTACACACTCTCTCTCCCCTCCGGTTTTTCAGCCATATCCCTTTAATATTTCCATTTTAAACTGCTTAACAAGTGTCTAACCTTTTTCTATTTTTATTGGTTGTTTATGTTGTCGTGCAAATTCAAATAGACTTTTGTCTTGCTAAATAGCATCATTGTTCACTTTATAGCTTTCATGTATTACTTCCTTAGATACATTGTTAATTAAATGTATTTTGATGCAGTTAGGGAAGAAATATTTGTCTATATTCATGTCTTATTGTTACTACTTATGTTACAAGTTCATATTAAAATAATATTTAAGATAACAATGCTGACATGAAAACAATAATTAGCCATTGAATAATTTTTTAACTAATATTAATATCTCATAATTATTATAGTAAACATATACTTAATTGGAAAATGCTTAAGCGCACAACAAAATTGTGCACGGTCATTATGTAAATAATTATAGCCTTTTACTTACTTTATATCTTAGATGGATTGAAACTTCTTATCACTCCAACTACTCGTATAAACATTGTAAGGTATATTTTTTTGAAAACATAGATTGTAACATATATAATAATATTTATTACTCAAATTACATAAAAATAAGTATATATGTAGACTTTTTATAAAATTATTTCAATATAATTTTTTTTACATAAAATTATTATTTATTTTAAGTTTTTAATTCATTTGTGTTTTTGACCGGTGCAAAACACCAATATATATACTAGTTAATTTATAATTTTAATTTTTTAAATTATCCTCACATAAATAAATCAGCTTTATCAAAATTATATTTCAATTAAGTATAATATTTATTTATTCGATAAATGTCTTACTGATTTCTTCAAGAATGATGCTGCTACTACTGTTAGAAAGGGTAGCTTTCACCTTTTTGTCAACTTAATCACCGTGTCTACCTTTCTTTAACAGTAAATGTATATTTGGTTCATATATGCACAACATCAAACCTTTTTTGGTAAAAATGCATCAGAATAATTAATCGTGTTTTTGTTTTGTTTTGTTTTGTGCAATTTTCACAGAGAAATGACCTTTTTTTTTAAAGTAAAAAGTCATTAATCGAATATATAGCATTTAAATTTTAGAGTAATTTACACACAGCATTGGCTAGCTATTTGTGTCCTCCCCACTCACACTTCACAAGCGATTGAGTGAGTGAGTGAGTGATTACTTGTTCCAAATGGTGCTGTTGTCATGTGTTAATATGGTGCATGTGATATATATTACTATAATTTGGTGGAAATTTCAATTCCACACTTACGTACAGCCCTATCTCACTCACTCTACGCGCCTTAACATATAGAAGTTTGTTACTGTATGTTAAAAATATTTAAAATGTTTTATTTTTATAATTATGTAATCGTATGTATAAAAAATAATACTGAAAAAAAAAAGGAATGATGTGCACGCAGCTCACCTTCAGTTTTAATAATGCCACCTTAAAGATGTTTGATGGCAATCACCAAAGGGAGAGCTGAATTAGAAGAAGCGTAGAATCCCCCATCGTATTGTAACCAAGTCAGAGTCGCATTAATAATAAATTAGGAGACGCCATCAAAAGTCTTCGTTCTTGGTTTCGGTCTCAGATCTTGATCCTCTTCCCAATTAATCAGATCCATTTTGAGGCGAAAATGGCGAAGCCAAAGTACTCTCGCCTACAGCCTCGAAAGTCATTGTCGTCGTCAACGCTGATCCTGACGCTGCTCGTGGTGTTCACCTTCCTCGTCCTCATCCTTCTCGCCCTCGGCATCCTCTCCGTCCCGAGCTCCTCTCGCTCCCATTTCCCCAAACCCAACGATCTCAGCTCCATCGCTCACAACACTGTTGATAGGTATGTAACCCTTATTTCAATTTCTCTTTGTTTTACTGTCTTAAATTGTGTTCGATGCTTCGTAATTTTTATCTCTCTCTCTTTTTTTTTCTTTTTGAGCAGTAGCGATGGTGGTGAAGATGAGAGCGGAGAGAAGTGGGTTGAATTAGTTTCCTGGGAGCCTCGAGCTTTTGTTTATCATAATTTTCTGGTCAGTTCCGCGTTTCTTTCTGTTTTCAATTTTGGTTGTGCGTGGAGTGTCACAGAACCTCTTGTTTCACTCATCCTTGCTTTGTATGGGGTGCAAAATTTTGCTTTATACTAGCTTTTATGTTAGACGAGGAACCGAGATTTAACAGAAAATTTGCTCTCTAGTTCTAATATTCATCAGATCTGTGATGCCAAGCAATTGTGTTGTGAAGTAATCTCTAATTCAAAGGTCACCCTAACATGAAAATGCAATATTTATGACTTGCATTTAATTACAGAAAATACGGGTAACATGGTTGTGTGTAGAGAGGAATGGAAGCAGGAGTTTAGTGACCATCATTTGTATCTTGATATATAACAACTAAGAGGCTTCTAGTTCCTTGTATTTCACGTTGATGAATCTGTCTTTCTTTTACTATCTTAGCACCTAGAAGGTTAGGATATTGCCAGAATTGTTTTTTGTGTTTTCCTTTGCTAAATGATGCTTGACAAGACATTGGAGTTGTGTATTTTTACAGCTTGAATGTGATGCATTAACATGATGAGATGGCATTGTGATTATTTCTTGGTTAAGGTTCATGCTCTTCTGGAGCACTGAATATGATGATGCATTGTAGTGTTTCTACTTTCCAAATACTAAATCTTTTTGCTGATTGATCTGAGCAGACTAAGGAGGAATGTGAATATCTAATCAGTATAGCGAAGCCACATATGCACAAGTCAACAGTTGTTGATAGTGAAACTGGAAAGAGTAAAGACAGCAGGTTAGATCATTTCCTATCTTTCTCTACTGAGTGTGCTTTGATATTGAAAGCAGTGTCCTGGGACTGCCATTGCTGTTTCTGACTTCCCTGATGGTAAACATTATCTTTTCGTGTTCCTTTTACATTTAGGGTACGTACAAGCTCTGGAACTTTTCTGGCCAGAGGGCGTGATAAGATTGTGAGGAATATTGAGAAAAGAATTGCTGACTTTACTTTTATACCTGTAGGTAAGTACTCCGTGCCTTTCTCCTTTTTATGATTATTTTTTTCAATTTTGATTAAAAAAAAGTTAAGGATTCGAGGAGGGGTTGATCATAGGTAGGGTAGCCCGATAAACCGAGGTAAAGGAAGACCAATGAAAACACTTAAGTGAGATCATTATAAGAAAAAGGTTGACCTAAATGGACTTTCTGTATATTTGGTTTGCTGACAGAACACAATGGAGTAGTCTGATCCATATAGCCCACCTCACCTAGTGGGAAAAGGATTTTGTTGTAATATTGATAACGTTAAGGTTTTGTTGCCAGTGATAGTTTTTCTGGGTTCACCTGTGCATAAAGTCAATAATAGTATCTAACTGTTATTTGTTTGTGTACTATATACCGTCTGTCGTGGAACCTAAATTTGTCATTGAGAATTTGAGTAGTTGATGTCGCACATGTATCTTGGATGAATGTAGTGATAACTCTGCATGAAACAGACTTATGTGAATGCAGACTATTGTTATGTGGAATTGAAGTTGTATATGTACACCATAATTCTTCTTTTTTTATGGAATTGCGTATTTACCATATTCGTTCTAGGGCCAGGGGACCTGCTTCTAAATTCAATATGCTTTTGAAGTCTGGCTTTCAACTTTAGATAATTCCATCTAACATTATCTTCCTCGATTTTTGTTTCTTGGAAACAATTTGTTACTGCAAATTCATTATATTGCCGTTGCTATATTCACGCATTTTATGAGGAGCTAGTTCAGTCTCGTACAAATCTGATTTTCTGTCAAGCAAACAAGATGGGATTTTTTTAGTTGCCTTTGCCATCTTTTCTATGATCTAAGGTAGTAGCTTATTTTTCATTATATACTTTACAAAGCATTACTTATGCTATGTCTTGCATACAGAGCATGGTGAAGGACTTCAAGTTCTACACTATGAAGTCGGACAGAAGTATGAGCCTCACTATGACTACTTTCAGGATGAGTATAACACTAAGAATGGGGGTCAGCGCATAGCAACAATACTGATGTACCTGTAAGTGGCATCAAGTGCTCTCTTCTCAGTTGTTAGCTTCTAGCCTTCGATACGAGGACAGGTGTTCAAGCTGTTTTCGTTTCATATTTTAATGATACAGTACAGATGTTGAAGAAGGGGGTGAGACAGTGTTCCCAGCTGCAAAGGGGAACTTCAGCTCTGTGCCATGGTGGAATGAGCTTTCTGAATGCGGTAAAAAGGGACTTTCAATTAAGCCAAGGAGGGGTGATGCGTTACTTTTCTGGAGCATGAAGCCGGATGCAACTTTAGATCCATCAAGCCTGCATGGTTAGTTGTGCTTATGATTGTGCTGCTTGATGTGTCATCAAGCTTTCACAAAAAGAGATTTTTTTTTTTTTTTTGGTAAGAGAAAAAGAGGAGATAAACTAACTAAACTGTTTACTTGATAATTTTTCAGGTGGCTGTCCAGTGATTAAGGGTAATAAGTGGTCAAGTACCAAATGGATGCGTGTCAATGAATACAAAATTTGAATATACATTACTATTGGTACTTACTTCCCCTTTCTTGTTGTATTGTCAAAAATAGTACAGTTAAAGCTAGACAACCTTGTTATCTGGCAATAATCTTCATTTCTGTTAACTTGGATCGAACTGATATAGATTGCTTACATTGCATGCAGTTTTATATAAAAAAATTTACCAAAAGTGAAAGATCATTTCAACTTTATGATTCGTGTTCCACCATTACTTCCAATAAGTTCCAGAATTGTTGGATTGGATGTAAATTAGGAATATGGATTTAGTGCAAAAACATTTATTAGTCTGGAGAGTTGATTTAGAACCTCTCCAGGATTGAGATTTGCCAAAACTGGAAAACTGATATCTGTGTACTCCGTATTCTACATTGTTTGGGGAGCTGTATTCACAATTTAGTCGTTTCTCTTGCACCGCATGATTCTGCTCTACTGCTTTTAGTTTAATAAATTTAATATGCTAGTTGCTTCACCTCTCTCTTTGATTGACTTATTTTCAGGCTTCTCAGAGTTCGTCATGCCGATAATGTACTATTTTCAAGTCTCAGCTGAAACTTAGCATGATAATACTCAAGCCTTGAAGGAAATGCTTAATTCAATTGCTTGCAGCATGATGCGATGTTCTGTGATTTTGGATGTTCTACTGTATCCTGAGTTAACTAATTTTTTCCCTACCTTTTTCATTTATAATAGTAGCAAATACAATAAAAAAAAAGTTACATATACACGTCAGTTTGCATCAGGGAGTTTGAAGACAATGTATGAAACCAAGAGATGGGACCAATGTACCAGCTTTTTTCCTCAGAGCTCACTTAACCTTGCGTAGTAATCGTTGTTACAAGTATGCTTGTGCTTCTTTTTCCTCCCTCCCTCCCTCTCTCTCTCTCTCTCTCTCTCTCTCTCTCTCTCTCTATATTCTTGCACGTCTTCAATGTATAAAGCAGTGATGATAAAATCGTTTGGAGGGTTTGGGATAATCTACGGTGGTATGCGGTAACCTAGGAATGACTGACAACGTCGTAGTTAAACCTAAAATTCAAAGTAACCAATGAATGAACAACACCGGAGATAAAAAAATTCATTTGAAGCATAACCACCATCCACCTACACTAAGTGCAGCTGTTGTCGTTCAAACTCCGACTAGTCATTGCCACCCAATTGCTGCCTCTACCATCCTTATCAAACCTTTGACACCACCCTTTAACCCCCTCTCAGCTACGTGAAACCTCAATTACCGCCCAGCTACCATGAGCAAGTTCCTAGTGCTGCTGCCTCCACCACAAAGCACTGTCATAACTTGAGTTTCACAGCCCCACATTGACACTGACCTGTAACTTAGATCCATGAAAGTGGTTTCTCCTCCATGCAACTCTGCCTCTGTACTGCCCCATAATGTGAGCGTGAACAATGGTTCAAGGGGATGAGCTCCCTTTGTTGATGATAATGTTGGTGGGAACGTGGAAGCGCGAATTGGCCTTAAGGTTATGCAGAAAGCAATGGTCGGATATGAAGAAAAACTTGGATGTGTCCTGAGAGAAGGTGAAATTAGGGATTCAGATGGGGGTGAACATTGGAGGGGAGTACTAATTGATTCAGGATATCTTAGTCAGAAAAGGGGGAAAAAAAAAAATCATCTTCCACATTCATTAATAGAGATTATCAATGGATTTAAGGGAACGGTTATTTGGAAAAAAAATAAATACTGTTTGTACACCATAAAAATTAACTCTTTATTAACCCTATATAAATATCACAGCAAAAAAAATTGTCACCAAACATTATGCATGCATAAACACACTTATATTTACTATTGTTGTTTATGTGTTTAATAATATTTATTTTTTTATTCTGTAATGTTTATTTCCCTGAATAATGTACAAACAGTATCTGATTTTGTGATGTGCAAACAGCAAAATTGTATTTTGCAAGATTAAAGAAAGTTAGGACTTGGGAGTCTACATGCACCTTTACAACATTCAGGGAGTGGTGTACATGACCAATAACTCAGGTAAAGTGTTTTTATTCCCCAAGTTATAATTCTTACTATAATAATTATAATAATAAAACAAAAGTGAAAGGAAAATTGGTGAACCTGTACAAAAAGATGATGTTCAAAAATCTAGACCATTCATTTATTAAACTATTTAATCAAGGTCTAACATCAATTTAAACTACAGTGTGTGGTGCAATCACAATTATTCCATGCACCACAGCACCCGCCAAAGCACAACCGTAAACCAGGAACAAAGACTAGTTCATCCTCATAGACAAATTAGAGAAATGAAAATAATGAATTACATTTCTATAGCAAACGACACAGTCATTACAACACTTCATTGTAGCCATCTAGTTCCTCCGTTTATTAACACAACAGCTAAATAGCATGGATTTCTACCACGTTGAAAGGACCTCTGCTTACCCATAATAGATTATTTCGATAAAGTTAAAAATCATTGCAAACGTGTGCCAGTAACTCGACCAGCAGACATGGTTTTCCCTTTTTAAATCGTGTTAATGTTTAGCATTGATCAAGTTCCTGATCACATATTGTAAGATACCTCCATGATTGAAGTAAGCAAGTTCAACCTGCAATATAGTGACAAAAACATCCGCAAGAAAGAGGATAAAGTCAAGTAAACATTGTCGAGCACAATAGACAGAATACTATCACCAGCAAAGATGAAAGACCAAATATTACCTCTGTATCAAATCTCAGGGTAGTTACAAACTTCTTCCCATTATCTGCCACCACCGTGATGTCTTGCCCAGGTCGTATTTCACTTAAGCTCGGAAGATCAATGGTGTAACGTTCATGACCAGTCAATCCAAGAGAATCAGCATCCTCCCCAGACTTAAAACATAAAGGGATAATACCCATTCCCACCAAATTACTTCGGTGAATCCTTTCAAAGCTTTTTGCTATGACTGCTTTCACGCCCTGTCAAATGAAAGCAGCATTACATCAACTAACAGAAAACGCACAAATAAACTGTTACAGAGCAGAATTGGCATCAAGGAAGTACCAGTAGCATTGGCCCCTTTGCAGCCCAATCACGGGAACTTCCACTTCCATACTCAGCACCAGCTAAAATAATCATAGCATGCCCCTCGCTCTTGTATTTCTGACAATAAAGAAGTATCAATAACAAATAGAAGCAAAACTTTCACATTTATTTCATTTTAAGGGCCCATTTGATTGAGTTTTTTTTAAGGGGAAAAAATGTTTTAATTAAAAGAATTAAATAAAAAGTTTAAGATAATTATAAGTTGTGAAGAAAAACTAAAAGAAAAAGGCAATTTAGCACATTTTTTGTGTGTTAGAATGATTGAGTTAGTGAAGGGTCAATCATCCCCCCACCCCCCACATGGCCCCACCTACGTATTGTATAGTTCAGAAAAATTACCATTGCAGCATCAAAGACTGATAACTTCTCCCCAGAAGGAATGTGAATTGTTTTAGGTCCAACTTCTCCATTCAAGAATTTGTTGACAATGCGAATATTGGCAAAGGTTCCTCGAGCCATCACTTCATCATTACCACGGCGACTTCCATAGGAGTTGAAGTCTCGTCTATCAACACCACGCTCCAAAAGGTATCTGGCTGCAGGACTGTCCTTATGTATGCTACCAGCTGGAGAGATGTGGTCAGTAGTAATACTGTCCCCAAAGTTGAGCAAACAATAAGCATCCTTCACTCCATGTGCACCAGGGGGAGACATGCTCATATCTTTGAAATAAGGTGGCTCGTGAATATATGTTGATGCAGAGTCCCAGGCATAAAGAGTGCCAGAGGGAACAGATAAATTATTCCACATGGGATTGCCTTTGGTGATTGCATTATATGTTTCCCTAAACATATCAGGCAGCACACTTGATTGGACAACCTGAAAATTGGACAAATAAGAACAATCCGTACACAATGAATTTGTACTGACACGGAAAAGAGATAGTCTAACACATTGGGCTGCTTACATTTGCTATTTCTTCACTGGATGGCCAAATATCCCTAAAAAAGATCTTCTTGCCACCCTTTGCAATCCCAATTGGTTCAGTTTCAAAGTCAATGTCCACCTGCAGAAAAGTGTCCAAATAAGAAAATCCAACATAGAAATTGAGACCTAGTTTTGAATTAAATGCATGCTTGGACTCAATTTGCAAGACACCTACTGTGCCAGCAAGGGCATAGGCAACAACAAGAGGAGGAGAAGCTAGATAATTAGCCCTTGTTAATGGATGAACTCGGCCCTCAAAATTCCTATTTCCGGACAAAACAGCTGCAGCTACTATATCTGGAATATTCAGAAAATCAAAGTTTAGGTCACCTCAGATCCCAAAGTGAATACAAAGAAATGCCCACTTACAAAAAGATATGTACCATTTTCAGTAATTGCAGATGCAACAGAGTCATCAAGATCCCCTGAATTACCAATGCATGTGGTGCATCCATACCCAACAATATGAAAACCTAGCTGATTCAAATATTTCTGCAAGCCACTACAGGAAAAATAGTAATAAATATGGCTTAATTAAGTTTTTAGTTCCTGTAATATTAAAAAGTTTGTGTTTGGTCCCTCTGTAAAATTTTAGTCCCTGTAAAAAAAATTTGTTCATTTTTAGTCCTTGCTGTCAGTTTGGGTTGGACGGCGTTAACGTGGTCGTTAATTTCGCCACGTGGCATAACCCGAAAATTTTAAATTAAACTCATAACCCACCCACCCCAACCCGAACCCGATTCAATTTGAATTTTAAAAAAATAAAAATTAAAAAAATTAAAAAACTGAAACCACCACCTCCCACCCTCTCTCCCCGCCGAAGCCGCCACCCAAACCCAATGAAGTTCAAGGCGTTCCTCACCGAGAACGGCGTCAACGCCACCCCACTTCACCGCAACTGCATTCTCAGACTCCTTCACGCCTCCTCGATCCTCCTCCACACAGAGTTTCAACTCGCACTTCGCACACGCCTTCAGCTTTTTCTTCGACGGAGTGACAACGACCTCTCCCTCGCCTACTCTCTCGCCACTTCTACCGCGTTTGTCGTTTCTCTTTTTCACTAACGTTTTGCCAGCTTCTTTGTCCTTGGTTTCCTCTTCTACAACCATGGATTCATTGCGAACCTGAACGTCACCGGAATCCCCGTCACCACCAAATCCTCATCACCACCCTCAACTATCACCGGAATCCCAAACCACCACACACCCATACCTGAAAAAAATCAATCAAACCCAACAGATACAAAACCACCATACACACGCACACCCCCAGAAAGAAATCGAGAGAGCGAGCTTGAGGGAGAGAGTGATTCGGAAAGAGAGATCTAGGAAAAAGGAAGAGAAGGAAAGGGGTTCGAAGGAGGGTGGCAGTGACGGTGCTGGTCTCGGCGGGGGACATGGGCTTGCAAAGTACTACGCTCAAAGATCAACTCCCGGTGGGTTCCTCATCAGCTAAGGCACCTTGATCTCTTCCACTGCACCCGGGTGGGTACTCTTTTTCTTTCTTTTTTTTGGCAGTGGCGGCTTCGGCGAAGAAGAGAGGGGAAGTGCAGAGAGGGAGTGGCAATGGCGGAGAGGGTTTTTTTTAAAAAAAAAAAAAAAAAGGAAATTTGAAATTGAAATTGGGTTCGAGGTTGGGTTATGGGTTTTAGTTGAATTTTCGGGTTATGCCGCGTGGCCCAGCGCCGTCCAACCCAAACTGACGGCAGGGACTAAAAACGTACAAATTTTTTTTACAAGGACTAAAAATTTTACAGGGGGACCAAACACAAACTTTTTAATTTTACAGGGACTAAAAACTTAATTAAGCCAATAAATATAGTTAGCTACATTAAGGTGAATGCTATTGCCAACGCATTATGGGTTAATATACTTCACTGCATTCTGAACATACCTCCTCTGTAAATACTTGGTTACAACACCAGAACCTGGGGCAAGACTTGTTTTAATCCACGGCTTCACCTAACAGTCAATATCAGATAGTGAAACAGTAGCAATCAATTAGTAGCTAACACAAATTATTGGAAAAGGATGGATAAATTAGGGAGAAAATTAAACTCCATCATGTTTTCTAAGAAACATATCGCTAACTTCAACTACTCTTCAAAACAAAAACAACCTTGAGACAACTGCTAACGTAACTTCAACTGTTCAACATTTTTCTGATAGGGGAAAACAACAAAACATTAGGATGTACCGAGTCCTACAGTAGCCAGGACAATAAACACATGCTTATCCTTCTTAAATATTTATTTGTTTGGAGGGAATAGAGGAGGTATTCTCACTGCATTCAACGAAGTTTTAAAGATACAAATAAATGTAATCAGACAAGAAAAGTAAAACCCTGATCATGCTTGTCTGTCTTGTAACCCAACAGAGGCATCAGAGTATCTCCGAAGGAAAATCTACTGGTTGGGTTTTTGCATATAATACTACAAGCATATCATTATCAAGTTAAATCATAAAGTTATAATGAGTAAATGACGAAGGTAACAAAAGCAGAGGCATCTACTAACCTCCAATCCCAAGTCACATGCTTTCTTTGCAACCAATGCAGCTCCAAGCATAACACTAGGATTTGAGGTATTTGTACAGCTGGTGATAGCAGCTATAACAACATCCCCATGCCTGAGATGTGCTGGGGTCTCACGGAATGTGAACTCTGCAACCTTATTCTGAGAATCTTTTGGTACAGCAAAACCCTGTAACAGTGCAATATTATACAGCTCAAAAGACAAAAATACTAAGTCTGGAATAAGGCAAAATATATCGAAATCACATAGCTAGGATATGTATATAATCAGGTTATGAACAAAGTCTGCATTGACATAAATTGGAAATATCAGCCAACATAGTCAAAGGGGGACAATGATACTTAGGTGCTATCGGGTTTTCATGCCTTTAAGAGAGACACCAAACAGCCCACACCTCATACAATTCAAGAAAGGTGTTAAATTAGGGGAAAATAATAATAATAATAAACAATAAAATATTTGAATATTTTGCATTAATTATCAGTTTGAGTCAGAAAGCTGATAGCCAGGTTTTTATTTCTATTTTTTTTTTAATTTAAAAAATTAGTAATTAGGCCCTTGAGGCATTCCTAATTCAAACCACTTAGGTGTGCTTAAAGTTCCAAAGGTATCTTCCTCACTAAATGGCACCCACTCAACCAGCATGATATGCAACCTTAAATTGGTGGCTGCGCCTTTGAGCACTGATTTCACCCGAGACCAAAAAATAGGGAATAATAATATAATTAAAGATGATGCAGGAACTTAAATGTTTTTTTTGTGTGTGTGTGTGTGTGTGAGAGAGAGAGAGAGAGAGAGAGAGAGAGATGTTTCTAATATGAAAACTGAAGGTGAAGATGTGAAATTTTAGATGCCATAGAAGCAAGAGATAAGCTATGCCACTTTGTATATCTAGACAAAATATTACGTGCATGGTCCACAAAGTTCATACCTTGAACCCAACTTTATTGTTGAGGCAGGCATGCCAATCTACCTTCATTTCTTTCAAAGTGACACGATCATGAGGCCTGAAAAGATATAAAGCAGTGGTTATACCTGGAAAAACTGAAAGTTTAAGTTCATTTTTGGAGTAAATTATTTGCTATTCCCAATTAATTTACGCTTACTACACAGCCCTTCCATCTATTATAAAATCCTACATGGAATTCCTGTGTATTTTTATACAAAAAAAAAAAACCACAAATAACTCCAAAACATTGTCAAATGTCACAGGTTTTTTAACATAGTATCTTATGGATATGTGGTCAAATTTATACTTCAATCCAGCTACACCAAATGAATGTGTTATTCCCTTTTCTCAATATACATGGCTGAACAAGGGTAGGAATGACATTCTCAACAAATCTGTTCATTTGATAGAATTTTGGAGTTAGTGGTAGTGTATATGTGGATGTTAAGAAACAAGGGAGTTTTATGTAGGTTTTACCCTTACTTTTAAGTGGAAAGCATTATTACAAATTAATTACCTCTTCGGACCTGAGACACAGGGTTCTACATCCTCAAGATTGAGCTCCAAATATGATGAGTACACTCTCTCCACTTGTGGCTGCACAAGAGTAAAATCTTAGTCAAACCAGGTCCTTCCAGACAATTTAAGTATCACTATCTCAAAACAATGCAAGCATAGTATACCTCACTGTAGTCCACAAACATCTTATTAGCTCGCAAATAGGACTCTATCATGGAAACCTGCAAGACAGACATGTAAGCAAATGTAGACAACATAAAGTAGTATGACATAAGAGTTAACTTCGTAACTCACAGTCTCATCACTTCTGCCAGTCAATTTCAGATACTGCAAAGTGACATGATCCACAGGAAAGAAGCCCATGGTTGCACCATACTCTGGAGACATGTTTGCTATGGTGGCACGATCAGCCAAAGACAGTTCACTCATACCTTCCCCTGCATAAGGGAGGTAAAAAACAATTATCTAAGGAAAGATTAATCAGATAGACAGGTGGTGCTACAATGGAAGAAGAAAGATATTAGAGCATATTTTGCGTAAATTAAATATTTACCATAGAACTCCACAAATTTGCCAACAACCCCGTGTTTTCTTAGCATTTGAGTAACAGTCAACACCAAATCAGTAGCAGTCACGCCATTTCGTAGTTTTCCTAATAATTTAAACCCAACAACACCCGGTAGGACCATGCTCATGGGCTGCAAAAATATTAGGAAGGGATAAATATTTCTAATAACAACTTAACACACATATTATTAATAATTTATTAATAATTAAATAGTAAGCAGAGCAAAGAATCAAAAAAAAATTTATAAGAGATACCAACTTAATAAAAAGATACAAGTCTCTAATTTTAAAATAAGTTCACCAGGTTCTATAACAAATTAACACTGTCTATACCTGGCCAAGCATAGCAGCTTCCGCTTCAATTCCACCAACTCCCCACCCAGCAACACCCAAGCCATCTATCATAGTTGTGTGTGAATCAGTTCCAACAACACTGTCAGGATAAAGCACACCATTTGTGTTGAACACAACTCTGCCAAGGTATTCTAAATTGACCTGCACAAATTGAAAAATGCAAAATTTAATTCAGAAGACAAAGTGGAATAACTGGAACAAGAACAAAGGAAGTTTTTCTTTCCCTATAAAATAAAAATCTCCAGAAAGTAAATATTACAGAAGTAGATCAAATATCATGAATCCAAACATCTATATCAGTGGTGACTGAATGAGGCAATGACCTGGTGGACTATCCCTGATCCAGGAGGAACGACGAGCATGTTATTGAATGCATTTGAACCCCATTTGAGGAAACCAAATCTTTCCTTGTTCCTCTGGAATTCAAGTTCCATATTTGCCTGAATAGCATTTTCTGATCTCGCCACATCAACCTGAACTGAGTGATCAATAACAAGATCCACTGGTACCTGAAGCGAACAATTTTAAAATCATTACAGAGACCTAATCCATAAATACTTAGATGAAAACTCAATATTAATCTACATCCATTAATGTGCACAAGCATACTGCTTACCAAGGGGTTAATCTTATTAGAATCACCACCAAGCTTGTTCATTGCATCTCGCATGCAAGCAAGATCAACAACAGCAGGCACCCCAGTAAAATCCTGAGATTGACATTCAAAGCTCATTGAATACCATAAATAAAGCTCAAACTCAAAAGATTCTCATAAAAAAAAAAGTATAAACTCAAAGAATCTAATAAAAAAAGTATCACTTATATCTCAATGCTACTCACCTGCAGAAGCACTCTAGCTGGCTTGAATGGAATTTCCACCTGTTTGGGAGAGGAATTCTCCCAATCAATAATCTTTTCGACGTCATGACTCTTAACTAGAAATTCGTCACAGTTACGGATTGCAGATTCCAAAAGTATCTTGATAGAGTAAGGAAGTTTATCTGCCACAAAAACACAAAAAAATGTTACCATCAATTCTCCGCAGCTTCATATCAAACTCTAAGTCATCAATCATCAGCGAAATGGCTACATTACATCTTTTGTCTCCATTTCTCTCCCCCAATCAACAACAATAACACCGTAGCAGATCTCACAGCACCCAACAAATAGAACCATCTAATTCAATTCCAGATTTCATTTTAACTTGATATCTAATTACACAGTCATCTAATAATAACAACAACAACAACATCAAAACCAAGTGATAGTTATTTGATTGTTTCCTCCATAAATGCAAAATATTCTCTCAGCAACAATTATTCTCCAATGAGAAAATCAGTGAAAATGGGGAAAAATCAAAGACTCACCTATTCGGGCATCGTTGAGAGCTGGCAAGCTATAGTAGTTCCCAAATTCACCACCACCACCGGGCTTCTCAAGCGTCTTCAGAATGCTCTTGAAAGGGTTTTCAGTCGCTGCAACAACCAAATCATTCAAAAAATTTCAAAAGAAAAAACAAAAAATACAGAAAAATAAACTAGTTCGGGAAAATTGAATCGTATATAATATTATCAGCTTCGAAAGAAGTGAAGTGAGAGAGGATCGTGCGTTACCCATAAGTCCCCTAGTTGCTACGAGATTGAGATCGATCAAGCAGAAAAGTAAAGAGAGAGGGAGAGGGAGAGGGAGAAGTGGGAGTTTGTCGTATTATTTATAGGTCGTCTGAAATGTAGTTGAGCGGTCCAGTCATGTGATACGCAGTATATTCAAAACTTCATCCTCGTTCGGTGTATGTACACATATCGCATTTCTATCATTATTTTATTTATTTATTTATTTATTTATTTATTTGTCATCATCATTGTTTGTTGTACTAACTAAATGGAAAGAAAGAAAAATATCTCTCGTACTCGTGATATTCTCTTATTACATCACGTCTTTCCAAGTTCTATGAATTTCTCATCTCAATTTTTTCAACTTCCGCTTTTATATTTTATGTAAGGTTTGGTTGCGGTCACAGAAAGAGGAATTATTTTAGTTCATTTGATTTTAAAGATTAATTCGACTCACATTTTGTAATTACTATGATTGAAAAATGCAATTCCAGGGACGAAGGGGAGTGTTCACTCTCACTTTGAGCCATGCTAAAATGCCAAGAAATGTAATCATAGATTTTATCATAATTTATTCACTCAAAACTTATTAATCATTTGGATAAATATTCTAATTCTCTTGCATTTTTTTTCTTTTTTCTTTTTGTCAAATTGCAAGGTCACTTTACTTTTTCTTTTTGGATATATCAACCGGGGGGGACCGTTAAAGTCAATGAGTCTCTTTATTTTGGTCATTATTGTAACATCCCGCTTTTTCCCTTAGTAAAGTTTTTCTAAAAAATTAAATAAGAGAAATAAGTTTTGGACGAGATTATGGGTTAAAATGTCTGTAGAAGAAATTCTGCTCAGTTTCGAAAAATTCTGCAGACACTCAAACGGATCATTTTTGTCCTCCAAGTACAACGGTGTATCTAAGGTGTAATAACCTGACTTTTTCCCTCCAATTTATAATGCTATTTAAGGTAAAATTAAAAATATAATAATCAGGAAAAGGCAAGATAAAATGAATAAAATTCAAATATTAATTTTATTTCTGTAATATTAATTAAAAATAATTCTTTGACGATCTTGTGACGTCCGGTGACGTTCAGATCAAAATTAGGGTTTTATTGTAAATTCTTTACGACTCATAGGAGTCTGTAAAATAAATGAACATGAAAATAAATGTAAGAATATGGCATCTAAGATTTTCATATTAACCAGGATAATTAATAGGTCACAACGGTATGCCCGGGATATTTTTAGGACGTCCGGACATAAACAATTAATGACCAAACATAACCTAAAATACACTAAGGGCAAAATAGGAAATATTAATGGCCAAGAGACCAAGAAAAGGCACGGCTGCCCTTTCTCCCATGCCAAACCGAAAACACTCACACAAATACTCACCAAAGTTCATTCATTTTCTCCTAAGGTTTCAAGGCCACAAAGCTTCAAATTCACCAAGCTTAATCATCACCATCTTTTGTTCTCATCATCATCAATCACTCAAAATCATCAAGAAGGCAAGCTAGCATCAAGGTGAAGAGTTTCTCTTCAAGTGGAAACAAGAGAATCAAGTCCATAACCCTAAACTCCATAATCTAGGGTTTATGCTTTCTTGACAAAGAAGAGTTCAAGCAAGCCATTAAGCCTCAAGCTCATTATCATAATTCATTCTTAAGTCCCCAAGGAAGGCAAAGCAAGCATAGTTGGTGAGTTTCATCCCTTGGTACAAAGCCAAGCTTCCATAATCCATCTTTACCCTAATTATGCTAAGATGTCATTTTAGGTTAAAGAGTTCTCAAGTAAGCAAGCAAGGCTTGGTTTCCTTTTCTACTAGCATCAAGAAGCTCTTGAGGAAGTGGGTAACTCTAGTTCCTTGCCTCTTTGATGCTTCAAGAGGTTTATGTGCTTGTATGTGTATGTATGTGAATTATGGATTTTATGATGAAATATGTTAGAAATTATGTTAGGACTTAGGGAGACAATTCTGAAGGGTCTTGTGACCTTGATTATATGTGATTATTATGCTTGAATCATGTGTGAGACTCATGTAGGGTGCCATGGAAGAGAATGGGAGAAAATGGAAGAGAATGGCAATTCGGTTTGCATGTCTCGAACAGGGGTCGCTGAGCGACGCCTCAGGCACCGCTGAGCGAGACATGGCCAACGTGGAAAGGTGAAAAGATATTTTGAAATTAAGGCGGTGGAAGAAGGCTCGAGAAAGTTTAGTCGCTGAGCGATAAGGTTGGTACCGCTGAGCGATGCAACCTTTATCGCTGAGCGCCAAGGTCCAAACCGCTGAGCGAACCTCAGTTTTCGCTGAGCGGCTTGAGACTAAGAAAAGCTGATGGTACCCTCTTGAGGCTCATAATATGGTAATTGATGCTGTATGCTGATTGATGGCTGAATTGTATGCTCGTATATGCTGTATGTTAGGAATTAAAATGGAACATGCATGTTATGGATAAAGTATGTTGAAATATGTGATATGCCACGTACTCTGAGACACCTAGTTAAAGATATGATAATTAACTCTGAATTAAGAAAAGATGCTGAAATGAACCATAGGGAACAAGTATGCCATGCTGCAGGTACAAAATGCTGAATTACTGCTGAACTGCTGAATCAGGGCCAATGCCCAATACTGCTGAACTAGGGCCAATGCCCATACTGCTGAAACATGGCTATATGCCACATACTGAAAAGGGCTAGATGCCCAATACTGAAATTGGCTATATGCCACATGCTGCTGAGGCCGTGATCACGAGAGCCAAATAACAAGCCCATTTCAGTAGGTCGGATAGACATACTGAAGATGGAAGCCCGCCACAGGTGGTGTCGAGATGGCATACCTGGAGGTGTGCGGTTACCACGCCTATGCATTGTCGTACGGGGGCAAGCTTAGGTGGGGGTACAATACCAGCCCACTGTCGAGGGGTCCCTAGGGGCACACGGCAGGTGGAAGCCCACCGCAGTAAGGTCAGGACAGTGTCGGCCTATACTGAGGGTGTGAGGTTATTCCGTCATACTAGTGTCAACAGAGGACATTATTATGGTGGGAATAACACCTATGCTGTTATACTGCTGTATTCTGCTGCACTGCTGTATTCTGTTATGCTGTTAAATGCTGTTACTCTGTTACATTCTGCTGGACATGTTATGCTGCTCATTCTGTCATGGTTATGTTGATGATTCTGTGATATGTATTCTGCTGAATTCTGTTATGTTTATATTCTGCTGAATTCTGCTATGTCTGTATTGGATGATGTGATGTTTATTCTGATGACTCGGTTATGCTGAATGTATTCTGATTACATGCCGTTATTCAATTCAATTTCTGCTGTTATGCCGTACCGTCAAGAGCACGCTCGAGACGGTTAAGTATATTCACGAACTGTTAATCAGCACGAGAATGTAGTAAGCAAGAATAGTTCCCATGTCACATGTTAATGCTGATAAAGCCGTTCAGATAGGCAAGATAATAAATAGTAGGCTGATTAGTATGTATGTTCACTAGAGATCTCTGAGCGGCCTGAAGTCCGACATAATCTGATGTACGACTCAGGAACTAAGGTTATTTCCACTGAGAACCTACCGTTCTCATTCCCCACTGTTTTATGACTTCAGGTACAGAAGAGGATGAATCATATTTTGAGGATGCAGAAGAGCCGCCAGATGAGCCATGAGCGGCTAGAAGATAGATAGATGGTTATGTTTTGCCAAGGGCTTACTGAGTAGCATTCCAGTAGTCCTTGTGTTTTGATGCTGTATATGCTGGATTTTGTATTTGATGTTTTGATCTATGTACATATTATGTATACAGTGATATGACTTTGTATGGTGGACCCACTGAGTGTATATTATATGTTCTATTTCTCATTATGCTATCCGCTTTGTTATTATATTTGTTTATTCCAAACGCATGGCTCTATTTTATTATTAATGTGATACAAGTACAAGTTTAAAACGGGTCCTTATTTTATGAGCAATGACTATTTTCAAAAGATATCTATGGACTAAGATATTCCGACCAGGTAGACAACAACCTAGTGAGCCTTGTTTACTACGTACGGGTAAATAGTTAGCTAGGGTGTTTCATAAGGTATCTGTAAAATTTAAGGTCACGATTGAAGGTTCACAAATACCTTAGATTAATTCAAATTATTCCTTAAACAATTAGTAGATCACAAGGATGTGATCAGAATATTTTTCGGATGACCGTGCGCGAAGTATCGAGACAACTAAACGACCAAACACGATCAAAATTGATCGAAATTTGGCCTTAGAAAATTCAAGAAGCATGGCCGGCCAAGATAAAAGGGAAAGACACGGCCAATAGCCAAGATTTCACACGGCCCTTTATGGCCATACACTTAGCAAGGTCAATAAGTCAAAGGTGGTGAATCATGCTACTAGTCATGTCATTAGGTGACTATCTCATTTTAACTCTTCTTTCTTTTTATTTTGGCTAAAATTTGGCAAGAGTAATCAGCCTAGGAGGCCTTGCACGGCACACACACACTTGGTCAAACCAAGGTCATACTAATCATTTTCTAACCTATCACATGATAGCACCTAATTGTCATTATCAAATTGTGTTCTTGTCCTAAACTTACGGCCTAGAACCGGCCACAATTCTCCTCATCTCTAACCAATTATTTAATTTCATTTCTCTACATAAAGAGAGAAAAACCAACCGTATCATAGGACATGGGATCATCCCCACGGTTTTCTTTCTTAATTCCTTGCTTCATTTACTTGCTTTTCTCTTTTAAGCCAAGACCAAACACACACACACTCCTCTCTAAGTTCAATTTCATTTTCCTCCCTCAAATCACCAAGCACAAGCTATAGCCATCATCTCTAGGTCCTCTCAAAATTTCCCCTTGGAGAAAGGGGATCAAGCAAGCTCTGGAAGTACCAAGACTTCCTAAAGGACGTTATTCCAAAGTCTTCCTAGATGTGGGTAACCGACTTATCCATTGTCTATGTAGTTTCATGATTAGATGTATATGCGGTTAGGATGTCTTCATGTGACTTTGATGTAGATATAGGTGATTGATGATTGTTTGGACTCGTTGGTGCTGTCTGTGATTCTGTCAGAATTTAGGAACGCCTAGGACGGAAATCGGCATATGACATGATTTTAAAGGGAACTGTATGCTGAGATTTTTATCATGAAAAACTAATGTTATTTTTGGATTCTACACGAAATTTTGAGTGGGGATGTCAAGTTTTATGATTTTTGGAGTCCCCGATGAATTTCTCAGTAAACAGACAGAAAACGGGATTTTTATGAAAAAGGGCAAAACGGGAACTTCACGTCTTGGGACTGAAAAACTGGGTTTGTTTTCAGAAAATATGGGTTTATAACTATCAAAAACCTTAAGGGCAAGTCTTGAGTCCGTCGGGTTTTTGAGAACAAAAATTTCAAAGAAAACAGGGCGTTTGCGGGGGCGAAACAGTAATTTTGGAAAAAAGGGGCAAACTGTAATTTCGTGGAGCTGGGAGTGAAATCTGACTTTTTAATCATGAAAAATGATCTTAGGGCTATCAAAAACCTTGGGGTAAGGTCTTGGACCTCTCCGGTTTCTGATCGCTATTTTCTGACAGAAACCAGACGTCTGTTATACTAATTACTAGTTTGATGTCTGTTTATGTTCAAGAAAGGTTGGAGCATGAATTTATGTTCTTGATATATGTTGAAATTGATGAGGAAAGTAAGTTCTTTATTATTGTTAGAAATTGATGATTTATGTTAAGGATATGCTTAAACATGAGATGTTGAGCTATGAATATTCTATGTGAATATGTGTTCTACTTGCCAGACGTGCTATGTGCTTCATGAACAGATTTTTAGGAAAGTATGAAGTTATGAACAAATGATACATATTCAAGGTATATGGACTGTTGACTGGATATATGAATTGTTGACTGGATATATGAATGAACTGTTGACTGGAATGGAATATATTGAGGTATGACTTATGTGATTATGTGTCATGAAATGGATTAATGAATGGACTAATGAAAGGAAAGGAATGGAAAAAGGAACCCTAGGGCGTGACGTCACTAAGTCTCTAAAAGGAAATGAAGGATAATGATGTTAAAGGAAACGAATCTTTTCCTAGCTGTGCGGGGAGCCGGCAGGAAAGGCAAGTTGAACCCTGAGGTTAGCTCGTCCCTAGCACAAGGACGGCGATAGATCTCCTCGCCATCCCTAGTATAAGGATGGATACTCCTATCGTGAGTGATGATATTTAGTGGGAAAGAGAACCACTCAGGTTAAGCGCTGCCTGGTCCTCACGATATTGAGATGAAACGTAGTTCGTATCGGTTATGGCCACCGCTACGATGGGGTTGAGCTTGAAGTATGTGCTCTAAGTGATATAACTGTACATAAGTGGATGTGTGAAGAAGCTTATAATTAAAATGGGCACGGTTATAAGTGGGCGCACACAAAAGCTTATTATGTGAATATGTGAATTATGTGATTATATGTGATTTAAGAAGTAAGGTAGAGAACAGATGACTTAGTTAATGAAGAATAGGTTCTCCCAGTCACCTAGTAAATTAGATAAAGCTGCTCAGGCTTAGCATGAAATTTAATAAATGGTAGGTATATAGTATAACTGTGACACCTAGAGACCCCTGAGCGGCGGAATCATAATTGAGTTTAAAATAAGTAGCAAGACCAGAGGTTACCCACTGAGAACGCAGTGTTCTCATCCTCCACTCCTTTATGGTTCTAGGCGAGTACGACAAGGACGAAGAAGACATCAAAGCGGTACGAGTAGTACGAGGAACAAAGAGAGGAGCTGCAAGAGAAAGAACCCTCTCAAGGGAGGACAGCTGGAGATCAGACGATTAGCTAGTAGATGATACATGTGTACTTGTACTTCTATGTGATATTTGTACTTAATACTTATAATACTATTTATGCATTGCTGATGAAGGTATGATGGACCGTTGTTTGTTATCTTTGCCTATATTAATTATGCCTTTATTTACAGTTAAAGATGTTATATTTCCACTCGCCATATATACTCCGACGCTATAAAGGCTCCTAACTTACGCTATGTAACGTATAAAGAAAGTAGCAAATTGGTTCATATTTTGAGTAACAATATTTTCTGACATATATACACGGGACTAAGTAATCCCCACCAAAGCAGATAACAACCTAGTGAGCATTGTTTGCGACGTACACGTAAACAGTTAGCTAGGGTGTTAAAATTATGGCTCTTTTACCTGTTTAAGAAAATTTGTATTTTTACTGTTCTTAAAAAGAAATTTAGACACATGGGGGGGTTGAATTTTTTTTTTTTACATTTGTAAGATTTTGGATATTGAAATCACCTTGGCTTCTAACGATTTTAGGGTTTTAAAAAAAAAATTACAACACAATAGATGATGCGAGAATTGACATGACAAATGCTAAAATCATTAATGATATCAATAATTTTAGTGATTGTCACAATAAAAAAAAGTTAGGATATATTTAATAGAAAATTGTTTAAAAAAATCTAACAAATCAATTTACATAGTAACCTGTACATCTTGATGAATAACACTTATTTTAAGGGACAAAGTAATAAATAAAATGTCAAGTATTATTCATTAAAATATGTAAATTGATTTGTTACATCTCCTAAACAATTTTCTATTGAAACGGTACAATTTTCTTTTGTTCTGTCAAGTATTGAAATTGTCATTGTCATTGGCAATTTCAGCAACTGTCAACTGTCACGTCCCTCAGCGTATGCCGAAACACAATTTTAAGACTAACACTCATACAATTATATATTTAAAAAAAAAAAAAACCTTCTACATTATAGTATTACCTATTTTCCAAACTCATTCAGATTCAAACCCCCTTTTCTTTTATCGAAGGCCCAGGTTTTTGTAATGATATTTTTGTTGGTCTAACAGGTCTATGTTTTGTAGATTGTTGTTGAATTATAACTTGAAAGGCCCAGTTTGCAGTTTGGGTCCTACGTGAACAGTTATTGCCCATTACGCAATATGAATATGAAAACTGGGTCAGACTGCCCAAAAATATGAAACAGAGTTAGAACCAAGTTTTAGCTTTTTTAAAAACATTTAGAGCAAATGCGTCCTTACTCCTTATTAGTATGAGGTTAATATATATGCACTACAGTCTACAGTGTAAAATAGTTTTACACTTTCAATTAATAAAAATGCATAAAAGTGTCAAATGATTATATATAGTTATCATGGTGAGTGATTAACTGTCATGATGTGTAAATTTATTGCATTTATATATATTAATGGTGTAAAATTGTTGTATAATGCAGCTGCGCAAGTGTATACAAATTAAATTCTTGTTTTGATTTATTGTTTTCTATTTTAATTGAATATCATTAATTAGAAACTCGAACCTCAACGAGGGAAAACAAGAACAAGAAGAGCAACTAGCGAAGCTTAACAAATTCATCTCACTTCTTATCTTCTTTGTTTTCAAAAATGTGTGGAATAAATGGCAAAAATAATAATAAACAAAATATTTCTTATGTTCATTATTTCTTTTATGAAAACTTGGAGTCTGTAACACCCTTGCTTGCTGTTTATGCTATAGTTGTAAGTAATGTTCACAGGATTATTAATTACTTTGGTAGGCATACTTCTAACCCCATGTTTGTACTTGAAAATATGTTATTACTGAAAATATTGACCAATTTGAAATCTTTTTTCCTTTATTTATTAAAGTATTAAATATGAGTCATGCGTATTCGAGAAGGCATATATATATATATATATATATATATATATATATATAAACAAGCGATAGAGCCTATAAGACTTAGGCGTGTAAGGACATACCAATTAAATACTCATAGCAAACTCACGGAAAGCATAATATATTCATACACACTGGTCCAGAAACAATTGCACGTATGTTTATACTTACATATTACAAAAACTTCACTTAAAGCTAATGGCATAGTTAATCCATTTAGCTAATACAAAATACAAAATAACTAAATGCTATGACACGTAGATATAGACTATAGTCTTTATGCTTCCTTGGAATCTCTTGACGTCGAGATCTTCAGTCCTCTCGTGCTGTTTCCTCTCCGGTGTACTAGTCGTACTCGCCTGCAACCATAAATGAGTGGAGGTGAGAACATTGCGTCCTCAGTGAGAATCCTTGGGGCATCACTATTTGTTTTCTTCTCAATTATGATCCCGCCGCTCAGGGGGTCCTATGTGTCATAACATACTAAAACCCCTACTTATTATTATCCGTGATAGTTCTGAGCAGTTTTATCTAATTACTAGGTGATTAGGGAATCTATTATTGCTTTACCTATGTATGAATTCAAATGCTTTCTATTTCTTATCGTCAGGGTATTGTGATACTATTTCACTTACCCACAAACTTGCACTAGCGGGGTCATCTCGTGATACTGTTTCACTTGATGTGCCTCGACACTTGAACATAATGTAACATTCAACGTAGATCTTATGCATGGGGAAAATTCCCGGGTTTTCTTGTACCGTTTATCAGACTATCCCTCCTTACTCCATTTGCTTGTATCACTCCCTTGTACACCCTATGGCTGTCATCCACACACGGTACATTGTATATCTTATGACCGTCGTCCACACAAGATGTATTGTACACCCTAGGACTGTCGCCTACACACGATGTACCATACATCCTAAGACTGTCGTCCACAAGCGATGTAGTATACATCCTAGGACCGTCGTTCACATGCGAGGTAGTATACATCCTAGGACCGTCGTCCACACGCGATGTACTGTACACCCTAGGATCGTCGTCCACACGCAATGTATCGTACACCCTAGGACCGTCGTTCATCAGCGATGTATAATCTACCTTGCTGTCTGTTCCTCGAGGTAACATAACTTCATCCTTCCTTTTGGGGGTGTAACACAGCTTCATCCTTCCTTTTGGGGTGGACTCTTACTTTCTTTAATCTTTCTTTCCTTTCATAACTTTACTTTGCCTTCTTTAGCACTTTGACTTTCCTTGACTTTTATAGCCCTATACAGGGGACATGTGTACTTGTTCTTTTCTTTTGGTATGACTATAATCATTCGTTCAAGCATAGGCCTGCATCTGTCATAAACCAATCCACCTGACGGGATCGACAAGGAGCTTGTCCTTCGGACGTTCCAAGAGATGGGGGATTCCCTATTACATATTTATTTACTTAACTTCAAGGATTTCCGTGCCTATTGTGGCCGGAACCTTCTTAAGATATCACATTTTCCCTAAGGTCCATTTATGATCTTGGTTAATGTTAGGTGATGAATCTCTAGTTTTCTAGGGTCGTCCTAAGGTCCTAACGACGATCGTGTCCTCATGATGCATAATAACATTAATATAGGTCATAATACACATTCATTTACATCATCATAATAATATTTACTACACAATACATGATTCACATCCCAATGAATGAGGAAAAATTGGAGACATAGGGTTAAAAACTTAAGTCATTTGAATGACTTATTAGGTTCATTCGAATGACAACTAACATTGGGAGTGTCATTCGAATGACAAAGAACTTTGGTTCCCGGGTTGGTACACAAAATAGGTCATTCGAATGACCAAGGCTAGTCATTCGAATGAATTGAATATTTTGCTCTCAGTTCAGAAAAATCAGTGATTCATTTGAATGACTGAGGCTAGTCATTCGAGTGACCACAGGTCTGTTGCAGAAAACATGAGCATATTTAACACCATTACATGCGCCACCCTTGAGCCTCCGCCACATTTTCTAACAACAACAAAATTATCTTTTCAACTTCTAAACACCAACTAACATATGCATGCATCATTATCCAACAATAATCACAAAATACAACATATCTTCATATATTCACACATAAACACACATAGATCACCAAGGAGGTGATTAGGTTAGGTTTTACCCACTTCCTAAAAAGCCTTTGATGTATGTGAAGAGAGTTGAGGGAGGAGCTTCAAGTGTGCTTGAGAATCCAAGCTTGACCACCTTTTCTTGAAGATGGAAGCTTGAAGGTGATGGTGGCTTATGTGTTGTGTGGCTCATGGGGAAGGTTGGGATGAGGATGGTGGGGTTGTCTTTCTTGTTTGTGAATGGGAGAGGATGGAAGAAAAGACGAAGATCTTGGTGGTGGGAGCCTTGTTCTTGGTATGGAAGTGAAGCTTGGATACTTGAAGGCAATGGTGGCTTTGCTCTTTGTTTTCTTGGAGAGAAATGAGAAAAGATGAAGAGATGAGAATGAGAGTGAATTTGCTGTAGTGGGAGCTCGGGTAGGAGAGAAATTTTGTCAGAAAAAAAATGAATTAAAATGAACCAAACGTGATGATGAGTGAATAGTTGAAGGTAAGGCCATAGGTATGGTGATTTGAGTGAGTTGGTAATGGGGGAAATGGTGTTGTCATGATGGTGTGTGTGTGCAGCGTGAGAGAGCTGACTTTTTGGCTCAAATTATTACGTGTTCAGTCGTATTTGGTCGTTAACTGTCCGGGTACGTGTATGACTACGTGCGCAAAAAATTGACGGATACTGTGGAAATTATATAAACATACAAACACACTATACCAACACTTAAAATGAGGAATTTAAATTAATCTAAGGTACTTATAATTTTTCTCTCGTAAAAATGTATTTTACTGGTACCTCTGATACTCATTTAAATTCCAGTAATGACCGATAGGTAAAACTATTTAGACATAAAAATATATTGTATAAACAATTATAATGAGAAATTTAATTTAATCTAGGGTACTCGTAATTTTCCTTTCGTAACAATTTATTTTACAGGTGCCTTCGATACAAAATTAAATTTTGACGATGACCAAAAATTGGTCCGGATCTCGTGAAATTCCGCGAGATCGCGAAACTATTATTTTGACTGATATTTTTGGAAAATAAAATTATCCAGTCTAAATAAATGACTCATATATTTATTTATTACACAAAATTCCTTGTAAGAAAAAAGCGGGATGTTACCGAGTCAATTTAGATTATGTGTGAACATGAAGGCTTAAGATGCTCATATTTAATTATTTATAGGAGGGATATTTCATGAAAGCTTAAGAAAGCCGAAATGGTCACAAAAAATCAATCCAAAAGATAGTTCATTTGAAACTGGGATTATTCTAATTGGCTATCTTAGCCGACCTAATGCTTTAATATAATCTAGTAACTGGATTGTTTGGTCATTGAACAGTATAGAAGAAAAAGATTGACAAAGGGGTCGTAGGCAAGAATTAGATTTGATAACAGCAGTCCAGAAAGCAGCACGCATGTGTAAACTATGGATTGCATCAATTAGAACATGCAGGCTTGGCTAATTTAATATGAGAAAATAACATGCTAGGCAAATTGAATTTAAAATTAGAGATTAATCAATTTTATGTACTGACAGTATATAAAAATTTTATATTATCATTTAATTATGCGTTATTACATAAATAAAAGTAATAAGATCTCTCACTTATCATCTCAAAAGTCTCTTATATAATGACATCCAATTGGATGGTAATATAAAATTAAACTCTTTAAAATACTTACTTGTTCGTTTGAAACAAATATTCTTCTAACCCTCTGAAGAAAGGCAAGGAAGAGTATCAGCAACGGTATTTTGTTGCTTTCTGCATTCAACTTTATCCACAGATATGGCAAAATTTAGAGATTGATCACTCCAGAGAATACCACCTAAGTTTAGGGGAATTGGCAAGAGAGATACTGACACTACAACTTCCAATTATTCTAATCCATGTTTTGATTCGTTAAGGAAGATTCATAAACTTGGGAAAACTTCTCATACCATATCTTTTCATTAGGTGCAGTTGTTTTAGACTATAGTGCCTTAGACAACTAGCATATACGACAACAAAAGATTAGGCAAATTTAATTTGAGGGGAATTACTATATGTAATTGTATGCATTTTGAAATATTGCCTTCTCTTCCATTTTTGTGAAACTGGCCATTCTTCCAAATTTAGAGTTTTCTATTTTTGCATTGAAAAATATAACCCAATATATACTACGCTCGTATAATGAATAGAATTCAAGAAAATGATTAGAAATTAAAATTGTCAAAACGAGTTAACTCAACTAACTTATTTTCCTTAAATAAGTGAGTATTTTGTTTGATTATTCACAAAAAAAAGGATAAATTTTGATTGATTCAAGTTGTATGAAACTTGTTTTGAACAAGTTTTTGAGTTGGAGTTTTGTATGTATATAAAAGGGGTAGAGAAATAGTTTTCAAAGAGTTTTGATCGTACAGTGAATTGACTTAACTTAAATTAAAATAGTTGAAACATATTAACTTTGTATACTAATAATAGTTTATAAAATAAATAATAAATAATAAATAAAACTATCATACTTCGTACAGAGAATTAAGTAGTTGTTTGACTCAAACTTTTTGTACATGAGTTGTGTTTCATCTTAAGGGAGCCATTACTTGAAACTTGGTTCAAATTTGGTCCATTAGGTTGTTAAGACTATATCTTTTGTATATATTTTCTATGTATACAACATGCGTGCAATATTAGAGCATTTGGTTGGTATTCTCCGTCCGCTATATATCCGGTTACAAAAATTGCCCACTCATCCCGCTTTTAATCATCTTGGCCGGATCTCCTACTTATAGACTGATGGACATGGTTAAACTTGGTTTGAGAAAAATTTTTGAAAAAATATTCTTATTTATATATTAAAAAAATACATAAGTTAAATTTTTTATGTTTAGTAAGTTAAGATAGTTTTGCTCCTAATTTTTAAAAGTTAAGAATATTCTTGAGAGCTTTTATGAAGAACTTTTCACAATTCTTAAAAAATATTTAAGGACTCTTGAGAAAATTATGAGTCCCTCATAAATTCTTAAGAGTCCTTAAATATTTTTTTTAAAAAAATTATTAGCTCTCAAAAAGAGTTAATCAAACCCTTTTTTCAATGCTTTCCATTCATTAATCAATCAATGTATGGCTAAAAAAATATTGAACCCTGATTACAACCCGTTTTGCCGCCAAAAAACAACACGTTTGGCAAGCATTGGTCTAGCCTCTTAAGACCAAACCTTAGAAGCATGACATATTTTATCAATGGACTACTGCACACAATTCGATTGGGTGTTCAATGTTATGTATTATGAGAAATTATTTTGTAATCATGAATTGATATATGCTAGATATACTCATAAATTTTGCATGTGGCCAAGGACTTCTTGGGTAAAATTGAGGGATGTTTAGTATAATTACACTACACCTTAATTAGGAAATTAAGATCACTAGAGTTCACTCATTTTTCTTTGGTGGTTTCTCAAATATCTCACTAGGTAAATATCCTATGCTACTTAATTTATTTATTTTTTATAATTTTTATAACTAAATTAATCAAATTTTATTATCATTTCATGATCTAATATGACATATTGATGAATTATATGATCTAATGTGATAAATTAATATTTTTCAATACAATATGTGTAGAGAGGTGATTATAAACTCAAATAATTCACAAATCTCTGAACATCTTATAATTTTATTGAGATTTTATGATAAATTAGAGATGATAAGCAGGGGAAAAAATCAAGAGGCAAAGACTAAACATGAATAATAATGGTGTATTATTAAAGGTTGTGCATGTTGATTACAATTAGGTGCCAATATATAGGCCAATAATAGAATCATAACTTAAATGATAGAATCAAATTAAATCAACCTAAATTTGTTATGAATAAGTCAAAATCAATCATGATATACTAAATATACTAATTTATTTCTAACACCCTCCCTCAAGTTAAAGCTCGTTTAGCTTTAAGCTTGTCACAAACAACGAGTGTTAAGTCCAATTTTTAGGTCTTTTTTGTGAATTCTACACACAATTTGGAGCTGGGCAGAACCAGTAACGGCAACAACGGAGGCAACATCAAGAGTTGGGCGGAACCAACAAAGGCAACATCGAGAGCTAGGCATAACTAGCAATTTTGAAGTAGAATTGTATGAAAATGGCTTCAAAATTATATTCAGAACGCTAAAGACCTTAGGAAGGGTGCACTAGTCATGCCACTAGCACATGGCGGCACGTGTAGATTCCAACGATGGCAACTTGGTGGTTAACTCTTCTAGTGACAACGAATATGATGGTGGTGTCGGGTACCATTGCTCAGTAGAAGATAGAGATAATAGTGGATGATTTTTTTTTTCTTGAATAGAGGAAGCGAAAACAAAGAAGGAAAAAATTGAGAATTTAATCTCAGAGTAAAGGAAAATAATAAAATAGGATTAGAAAGGAATAATTAGAAAGCGAGAAATATAATTAAATTTATGGAATTGATGTATATTGTTGTTGTATTTCATTACATAGAGATGTTCCTATTTATAGGCTAAGAAGAGAATCAATGCATAATGAAAGTAAATCAACCTAAATAAATTAAATCAAATAATATCAATCTAAGATATAAAATATATTTATTTTTATTCTTAACATTATTCTTTCAATTTTTTAATTAATAAAAAGTTTATTACGATAATATAAAACATAAAATGATAATAAAATTTGATGAATTTAATTATAAAAATTATAAAAAAATAGATAAATAAAGTAGTATAAAATATTTATCCCATGAGATATTTAAGCAATCATATTTTTCTTTGAAATTCCTTCGTGTCAAAGACACGATGATATATATAACCTACAAATCTAATGTGTTAAATAATAAATATCGTACAATGATATTCTAGCTTATTACATTCATTTGCCTTATTACATTCATTTGTATTAATTTGGTTTATTATGCCTTAAATTACCATCAAATTAATATATCGATATACAGACTAGGAGATTTTGTTAACAGCGATGCACCAAATTGATGGTGATTTATAACGTATTAAATTAAATTGATGAAAAAAAGACAATAGACTGAATTAATAAATCAAATAGCTTTAGTGAATTAAAAATTAAAATTAAAAATATTATTTTATGTTAAATATTGATACAAAATAAAACATTCTTTTTTATTACGAAATCTAAGAAATTTTACTTTCTTCCTATTGTGTATTCTTCAATGAACCTAGAGAAGCAACGTTCATGAAGGCGTCGAGGCGTGGGTGATGGTGGATCTCACTTATTAGCACTTGATATAGCCAGCTCCTTCGAGTGCAACTTGGATTGGGTTGAATGAGTGCTCTTTTTTTCTTCTTCATTTTTATTTGGTGGAGATTGGGATGAGTGCCCTAGTGCACTTGATATAAATTAATCAAAAATGGATCACCTTAATGAAATTTGTTGTTATATATTATTAAGTGTAATATTTTATTATTAATTAATAAGATGATCTCATACATAATATAAATAATAAAAAATTACTAATAATAAAATATCATATGTAATAACAAATTTAACCAAGAGGATTCATTTCTACCTTAGCCATATCTTATATTATCCTCCAATACCCCGTTTCAACCAAAGTCTCCAGCATCCCACCTACTGTCCCCATCACACCAAGATATTTTTTTGCGTCAAAAGAACTAAACAAATACGGGAAAAAAAATTTAACACTTTGCACAGTGCGTCAGTGCCCCCACTCACCCAATTCCAAATCAGATAAACATATCGATAATTAATTAACTATAGAAAAATGTAACAGAAGAAATAAATAGAATATATAGGTCAGGTCAGGTATAGATAGTGGGGTCATGCCACTTGCATAGAAAACTGTGGCCAATCAACCCTTTTGTTAAGCCTAAGCTTTAGGAAAATTTTAAAGGGAAACTTCCCCCTCTGACTAACACATCAACCAGAAAAAAAAAATAAAGTGGTGTATTAAAGTTTTAAAAAAATAATAAATAAAAATGAGACTAACAATTTATTGTGATCATTTGTGGACGATTGATTAGGCCACACTTGTGAATTGTGATTTGTGATCAGTGTTATGCCCAGTTGGCAAAAGGAGAGACCTTCTCACCCTTTCTTTCTCTTGGTCACTGTCTATCTCGGGCCATTTCGACAACGATATTTTTCTTCGTTGTATTTTTTTGTATTTCGTAATTTCTAATTAAATCCAATTTTTCATTTTCTTCGCAAACTTTAGAGAAAAAATAGCTAAAAGAGAAAAGGGATCGAGTTAAGGCAAGCTTTAAATGCGAGTTGGTTGATGGTAGTTTCTCTCCATCTTCTCTTACGGACTAAGCTTTGTCTAAGAGCGCGTCTCTTATATTATATGATAAATAATATTAAAAAATCTAATAAATTAACTTACTTATTTTTATAAATAATATTTAACATTTTTATAAATACAATAAAATAAAAAGAAGACAAGTGTCATTTAAAATATTGTACTTGGTATTAGAGATGTGAGGACACAGAATTTATGTCCCTCCGCACTTTAATTTTATGTTTTTTCACAAAAAAAATTTGTCCTTAGTATCATAAGCAACTTAACAGTGAACATTTTTTTATTATATAATTAAATATTATCACATTAACATAAATAATTATTTCTCTTTGTCACCATTTTTTTTACTATTAAAGTGTATCTCGATTTCGTCAATCTTAATCAAAGACTCAAACATACCAACTATATCATTATGTCTCCCTTCATTTCATCTTAATTTTTGAGATAAAAAAATATTAATTTGTGATATTTTACCCTTAAAAAAATTTGAACACACAACTCTTTAATATAAGACTATATGTTTGAGCTACTAACTCTTGACTTCTCCATCTTGATTTGAAACGTTATAATTATTTAATTGAATTATATTGTAAAAACTTTATGCACCTAGTGCATAATAATGATATCTTATTTTTATTGTTTAAAAATATCTAGTATACTAGTATTATATATTATTTAATTTTTCAATATCCATGTCATTTAAAGGAGTGGGAGTGAAAGTCAATTATTTATGTTAAAAAGATCATATTTAATTGATTGATAGTATAATATTTGGTTTGGTAATATTGTGGATTTTTTTAAGTTGTTAAGCTCTTTAAAACTACTTTAAAATAGTTATAATAATATTATTTAGTAAAAAATATATAAAAAAATAACTTTTAATAAGTAAAAATTATATAAGTAGGTTTGGTAAATATATTTTAAATGTGTTCTTTATATTTAAAATTATCATAATAAATATAAATATTAAAAAGAGTAATGTTAACCATTAAAATTTAAACATATATATTTTAATATTTAGAAAGCATTATTCAACTCTAAAAAGTTACTCATAAGAATTCTAAAAGGACTTCTAAAATTTAAAAGTCAACAACAAAACAGTTCTATTTTTTTATTTATCAAGCACAAAAAAAGATTGAAATTAAAATTTAAAATATATTACATATATTGGAACCAATAAAATATATTACATATATTCATAGATATTTATTTATTTTATTATATTTTAATTTTTATATATGTATATATATAACTCCTCCTTAAACCCAAATCTTTGAAATCGATCCGCAGCCGTAGCTTTATTTTATTGTTTCTTCCTTTTCAGGGTTCCAAAATCAGCGTTGTTCTTCACCGATTCGTGCGATTTTCTGGGTTACTCAGATGGAGTTTGTGGCGAATCCGTGCCCTTTGCGTTCTTCTGTGTTGGGTTCCTTTGGGGATCTCGTTGAGAGGGTTAAGCAGATTGGAGTCCTCGCTGTCTCTGCGGTCATTGGGAACATCTTCTCCGCGATCTTGACCTTCTGCTTTGCATTAGGTTCGATCCCTTCTTTCTCCCCCTTTCTCATGATGTTGATTCGAATTCTCGCTTTGGCATTTCGTCGAATGCTTGCTCTGCTTCTCTTTTTCGTCTTTTGGGTTTGTACCCTTCTTTCTGTTTTGTAAGAAGGTAAAGTTAAAATTGAAGGGGGGTTTTGTTGCTGTGGTGATTCTGATTTGTCAATGTCATTGTTTGGTAGTAGTACTAGGTTGTTTTGTTTTGAAGTTTCTTTTTTGTGAGAGAAGACATGAAACTTGGGATGAGACTCTGATATTTGTTTGTTGGATTTGTTTGGCGAATGTTTAGCTTGTTCAGTTATTTGGTTACTTGACTTGTTTCCATCTTAAAAAAACATAGAATTTGTGTTTCATATTTTTTCAATTCCTTTCATTTTTGTGTTTTATCAAAAATTGAGCTTTGGTCTATGCTTCTTATGGGTATTCAACATGACTCTAATGGCCTTGTGTTTGTTGTAAACAGTGGGGACTTTGTTGGGGGCGATGACTGGAGCTTTGATAGGCCAAGAGACAGAGAGCGGCTTCATTCGAGGGGCCGCGGTCGGTGCCATTTCAGGAGCTGTTTTCTCCATCGAAGTGTTTGAATCCTCTCTTGTTCTTTGGAAATCTGATGAGTCCGGAATCGGGTGTCTCTTATACCTGGTGAGCAATTCAGCTTTTCAGGGCATTTTGTCAAAATGGGATCTTTTGATCCTTTGGAGGCAAGCTTATCACTGTGTGGCTTCATGATTGCACAATTTCAGCCCCTTCAGTTATCTTTATCGTTTTCCGCTGGTGGGGTTTTGTAGCCTAATCTTTGATTTTGTGTTATGCAGATTGATGTTATTGCTAGCTTGCTGAGTGGGAGACTTGTGCGTGAGAGGATAGGTCCAGCCATGTTGAGTGCTGTCCAAAGTCAGGTAATTTGCTTTGTACATAATTGCAAATGATGAGTTGCTATTATACTAATGAGTTAGGGTTTGTTTGTTTTACCGTTTGTCCTCCAGAGACACTTTTATAGGAAGTAACATTTTGCTTACTTCCATCAAAAGTTTGTTAGTTTTGCACCTTTCAAACGGTAGACCAAACGAGCAGTCCAGAATGTGCTTATGCTCTTATGTCTTGCTGACACCTCGTGCTCTTTGTTATTAGATGGGTGCTGTTGAAACCAGCTTTGACGAGGTTCAGAACCTCTTTGACACTGGCGGTTCAAAGGGTTTATCTGGGGACTCGGTTGAAAGAATCCCAAAAATCAAAATCACTTGTGACAACAATTTCGACGCTTCCGGTGAGAGAGTTTCCTGCTCAGTTTGCCTCCAGGTTGGTTTTCTTTTTGCAGTTTTTGTTGTCAATACTAGTGGTTAGTTATGTGTGTATACTTGGAAAGTGTTTAAGTTTGGTGTAGTTTGATTTTGACATTTCTTGAATTTTTGGTGGCACATTTGCCAGGACTTTCAGCTCGGAGAGACAGTTAGAAGCTTGCCTCACTGCCATCACATGTTTCACCTACCTTGCATAGATAAGTGGCTCTTCAGGCATGGTTCTTGCCCATTATGCAGAAGGGATCTGTAATTTTTGTAAATTCATAGGCACAGACCGTAAAAAAGTTCTCCCCCCCCCCCCNCCCTTTTTTGTTTATACGCATATTTAATTCTAGGACTAATACTCAGTTAAATCTAGTGGGAACCATCGCAGTTATGAGTGGTATCATTGTACTAAATTAGTGTAAAGAAAATTTTGAGATGAAATTTTCAACCTTTTTTTTTTTGTATAAATGGATGAGTTATGGTCCTTTTTTTAATCCCTTCCCCACTTTTTCCTTTATTATTTTTTATCTCATAATTCCTGAAACAAAGAACATGAGATGGTAATCTAACCATCTAACCAGTAATTTTAATCTTGTCAAAGGTTAAAGAGCCTCTCAATTTTTGTTTGCACTCAGTATGTCTATGTATGAGCACATGGTGCAAGTTGGTTCCTTAGACAAAATATAGATATATTTCTATCATCCCATTTTTCGCTACTTTCACAATTAAATTGATAGGATCTATGAATAACATTTAAGATAAAGTTAGGGAAACCTATTTTTTTATCGAGTGTGTTTAAAGATTAAGTGTTAGACTAGTGGACGCATCAGAGTCTCTCAATTATCTAACCTCATTTTGAATATAAGCATTAAGTTTGATAGGGTAATGCTTATTGTGGTTATTAAAACTGAAATGTAAGTAATTTTAGTTTTTGAAATTTAAATGTTGTCATAAGTATAATTAGTTTTTTAGTTTATTATCATTTATGTTTACGTTGATTTATAACATTGAATGAAACTATCACAAGAATTGAGATTGTAAATGTGATTGGATTATAATACCATTTGATGTTAAAATTGTCGTTGTAATGATATGCGAAAATAAATCTTAGTTAATCACATTTTCACTTATAACTACAAGTGTTCTTACAATTTCATTTGAATGTGACAACATAATAATAATAATAATAATAAATAGAATAATTAATTTAACTCATAATTTATGCTTTCTAGGTTAAAAGGTCAATTTTAATTTTAGGGATCAAAAGTGCCCAACAAAGTTTCGACTGTGACATTTACCAGCAGCACTTGTGCTCTTTTTTATTGGGGTCATGAGTAGCTCTTGTGCTGTTCTAAAAGAAATGGACCTGACAAGGTGCATTCATGGACCGTAGTTCCAGGGTGCAACAGAGATATTGCCCAAGGTGCATGCTTTTCAAGACAAGAAAAAAAGAGGTGCATACATCTAATAAATACTAAACATTAAACAACAAGTTTAACGGGTGTTTTGCAACTAGCAAAATCTAAATAATTAGATATAATTGGATATGGTTTTATAAAAATTATGTTGGGTAACAATTTAATAATTAGTTTTAAATAAAATTAATTTTAAACCAATTTTATCTCATTTATTTAACTACTAACTCACTTTTCACTTTTAATAATTTTGTCAGGTTAGAGTTTTCTCTCTTTTGATTTAAATTTTTTTTTTGATATTTCACAGTCTCATTTCATCAAATTCTATCTTGCTCTATTTTTCACTTTAAGATGTTATCTTTATTGTTGAACAGTGAATGAAGATACAAATAATTCAGTTTAGTAAAATAATTTACCTTGCTAGTATTTGTAGATTTGTACATAGTTAGTTAATTATTTGTAGATTTGTGATGAGATTAGGTTTACAAGAAAGGTGATTGTTGAAATGTTTAATTTGTAATTCTTTCAATATGATCTATTTCGTAATCTATTCTTGTCATAATAAAGATATATTATTGACTTGAGAAAATAAAAAAAAAAATTGCCTTTAGGCGTTAATTTTGCTATTGTACATCAGTTTTTTAAATCAGCTGCAACAACTTGTTATTTGTTCGTCTGGAAGATAAAGATACTAATTCTTATTATTTTGTTGACAAATTATCCGATAGATGTAACACAACCTTTTTCTATTCTAACTTCTACGTAGACCAATCAAGTACTTAATAATTCAAAATCTATAATTAAATTTTAAAGGGTTAATTAAGTTTTTCATCCCTGTAATTTGAGAAAGTTTGGTTTTGGTCCCTGTATAAAAGTTTTAGTCCCTGTAATTTGATAAAATTTGGTTTTAGTCCCTGTATAAAAGTTTTAGTCCATCCATCCAGTCGGCCGGCCGCTCCTCCCCCACTGCTCCTCCCCCGCAGCCCCGCAAAGACAGCCCCCCACCCTGCACCCCGAGCCATATCCACCTGCAAGCCCGTCTCCGTCGCGGTGCCTGCAACCCCGCACCTGTATCTCTCCCCGCTGGAGCCGAACCCCCACACCTTCACAAACCAAACAGACACAAACCCCAACACAACACACACACACACACCACCCCCAAATCAGCCAACACACACCAAGAGAAAAGAGATCGAGAGAGAGAAGAGACAGACCTGAGGGCCATTTGAGTTGGGGGAGAGAGAAAGAGTGGCGGCGGTGGCCCTCGAGGTTGAGTGAGAAGGCGCAGAGAGAGAGGGCGCACGAACAGCAGCGTCGGCGTCGACGCCTTCTGGCGCTCCTCCCGCGATGAGGATTTGCGGTGGCTGGCCTTGTGGCCGCCGAGTGCTGCGCGTCGATTTGTACAAGCTCTTCAAGGTGGTGAAGGGGAAAGGAGGATACGACGCCGTTGCTGTTG
>QANU01016478.1:581629-607713 GCA_003254905.1 Nissolia schottii
AGAGAAGATAGGAGACAGAGGTGGGTGGGGGGGGTGGGGTGGGGGTTAGGAATTTTTTATTTTTTTTTAAAATTTATTCCGGGTCGGGTCGGGTCGGGTGGACAGTGTGGGTGGGTAACGGGTCAAAATTTAAAATTTTGGGTCGTGCCACGTGGCACGCCACGTTAGCACCACGTCAGCACCATTAACGGCCACGTCAGCACCGTTACCCTCCATCCAGCTACAGGGACTAAAACCAAATTTTCAACTTTTACAGGGACTAAAACTTTTATACAGGGACCAAAACCAAACTTTTCCAAATTATAGGGATGAAAAACTTAATTAACCCAATTTTAAAAATCAAAATAATTAGGAAATGACTGAAGAAAAATTTCATTTTAAGATTGACTTAATGCGAGGCGAAAATATTTGTAAAGCAATATTAAACATCACATATCTAGTTGTATGTGTTGATGAAAAGAAATATCATTTAATTGATATATTATATATATATATATATATTATATTTTTCTATTTTTAACTTTTTTTCATAAGGTAACAAAAAAAAATGTATTTGATAATTTAAATTTTGATAATTTATTATTATTTTATACGAATTTATTTTATTGATATGCATTAGTTTTTATGATTATTTTAACATGATAAATATTAATATTTTGTGTAATATTTTTAAACTAATTTTAATTTAATATCAGACCAAACATTGTTTAATAAAAAAATAGTTCTTTTTTATTTAGGTTCACAAAACAAATTATATTGTGTACTATGTTAACCTGATTCTTAAAGTTTCTAAAACATCTCCTAGAGAAGAATTAAGAATATGAGCACAAATGGGTTGAAAAAAAAAAATAGGAAGCACAAATGTAAGTCTGTCACAACTAATAAGGGCTATAACACTTTGAAAAGGATATATTTCGTGTAACTCGTTGCATCTAAGCTAAGATTCCCGAGTCTAAACGTTTTCTGTTTTCAATTCAATTCAATAAAATCAGCCCGGACTTTCTCTTAATTAGACGAAAAACTAAAGACCAGGACTCACAAATTAATAGGTGATTGAATTCCATGGTCAGTCAGTTATCTTCGCCTTAAGTTATGAATAAACCTTAAGAAAAGTTTAATAACATGTTTAATTTTTAAGTAGAAACACCTAAAATTAATTTTAGTAGCTATTAGAAATGAATTTTTTTTTATTTTTAAAATTAATTATGGGTGTTCACATAAAAAAAACAAACATTCACTGAGATTTCATATAAGATCAAATTAATAAACTTTATTACGAGAAATGAAATTTTATTAAAAACAAAAAAAGAAAGTTGAACGGTAGTTATAAATTAAAAAAGACACTGAAAATCCAAATTTAACAAGAAACAAATACTTGAGTCTAAGTTCTGAACTAACTAATGATATGCAACTTCGTTGTTTTTTTCGAAGATTATTCAATGTTTAAGAATATGTTATATCAAAAAGTTTTGCAACTTAAATATTGTATAACTTATTCTTTTAAAATAGATCTAACATCTCTTTTATCAAAATAGATTTAACAATACTTACAAAAGAGAAGATTAGAGAAAGAAAGAAAAAATTATGATCAACTTCTAATAAAGTTTTAAATTAGTTAAGGAAAGAAATATTTATCCTATTTAAGTATAATTGTCAAGTTTTTGATATTTCAGAGTTTTAGAATATCTATCAACTTTAAATATTAAGATAATAGTAAATTTTACCTTTTTTTAATAATATCCTTAATTTAATTGTACATGTCAATGATTAAATGAAAAATAATAACAATTATATCAGAGAAATTGACAGGATAATTTTGTCCACTTGTATTGTTTATATAACCTTTTAACAATCAATTTATTATAACATGGTTACTGTGATGGAATTGTTTTGGTGAAGTTACTTGATAGGAGTAAAAAAAAAAAAAAAATGTAATTAGTATGATGGCACTGACGGGTAATTAGTAAGCAATAGATTTTTTTGGATTGAAAGTTGGTAGAGCCCAAATGGTACAGGAACAGGGAACTGTAATAATCACATTGTCCTTTCAAGAGTCACCAACTCCAGTAATGTTACTATTATCCATTCATCTGCCACATTAAATAGTTGTGGCCCTTCATAGATCGAATTGGCATTTGCATCTCAAGCCTCTGCAATTTTAACACAGTACGTAAGAGTGAGTTTAATTATTACAAGAGGTCATTAAAAACAAGCATATGAAATAAAGGGGACTAATTAACCTGTAACGATCTTCTCACGTGAAAATCTCAAATAATTTAGTTATTTGTTAACTTTATTTTACTATTAATTATATTTTGTATGAGTTTACCATATTTAGCTAGTCTTGCATTCTTGATTAATGACAAAATTCAACATATAACCAAATTATATGAGATTTTTACGATCTATTTTTAAGTAGATCAATTGCCGCTTACCTCAATTGGCAGGCAACCTATTTCTGAGCTTAGTAAGAGTCCCTTGCCATCTACTGATTGGATCCCAGTTAGGACTGGTGTTCTATCTTTGCAAGATTTACACATAAATTAAGAAATTAATTATCTTGATAATAGTAAAATATAAAATTTTAACTATGTTATAACTTTTTTATATGTTTCGCACACTCTACTAATAAGTGTAATTAATGTTAAAATAAAATTGAAAAAAAGTTATTATTTATAATTCTTCTTTGTAATTTTTTTTTGGTTGGATCTTCGTTGTACTTATAAACAGGCATGTAATTTTTTTTTTTAAAAAAAAACTCAAATTAAGATGTATATTGAAAGGGAAGAAATGGTTGATACTATCAAATGGTGTTCTCCTTGGGTGTCAATTTTGTGATTTTTTCATTTGGTATTAATTTAAATTTTTTTTTTTTGGAGTTTAACAAGTAGTAGTCCATTTATCTAAAAATATGATATCTAAACGAGTGAAAGTACAGTGAATAAGGCTCCAAAATATGTTAATATGTTGAGCATTTTATTTATTCACATCTATTACACATTCATGGCCACTAAATTGGCAAAACACTCTAGAAATCTCGCCATTATCCGAGTGACATTTAGCTTCAATTTTGCCAGAAATGGACTAATTGATATCATGTGATGATGATCTTCACATGCATAATAAGGAACTTCAAATTTCTATAGCTTAAACCATATCCTCCTATACTTTCTTTTTCTATCTCCACCCCCCCCCCCCTTTTTTGGTTTTATAATTAGCTGTGATCATGTGAACTTGTGAAACACACAACATAAATATACTCTATCCATTTACCATTTTTGTCATAAAAAAAATGTTTAAAATATTATTTAATTGACAACTAAAATAAAAATATATATAAAATGCATAGACAAAATTAATCTTATATAGTTAATGTTATAGTAATTAAGTGTTATTGAGAGTATGAGAAATAATAAAAATAAACTTATAAAAAAATATGTTTAATGTTTTTTTAATTTATTTAAAAGATAAATAATATTAGATAATTTTTTATTTGAGAAATTATAACAAAAATGAGTGGGGAGAGAAAGTACCATGGACAAACTTTGGTGAAAGTGAAATTAATTATTGAACGGGTCAAAGCACAAGTGCTGATAGGCCTTTCGGCTATGGGATTGGTAAAGCCTGATGAAATCTTAAATGGGCTTTCAAGTTGAAAGAAACAGTGGTGGAGCCTCCGTTAGTTCATATTGACCGTTTCTCCGTTGCAACATAAAAGTTTCTGACACACTATTAATACGTTTTGACTTGGTATGAAGATAAATTCGTTAAACAAGGGATGTAAATGTGAGAAATTCTTGCAGTGTTTATAAAATATATCTAATGAATGTTTTAAAAATAATATTATGTATTAATTTTTTTAGATTATATTTTTAATATTATAAATTAAAATTAATGATTGATAATACTTTTAAAAACATACCACATGCAAATACTTCTCTTTTTCTAAAATGCAATATATGAAATTCACACTCAAGCAGCAGCATGGAGCTGCTGAACCCATGTCAAAATTTCAAATTTCAAGCAGTACTTTATGGAGAAACTCTTACTAGTTATATTAGAGTCAAATTTTTCTTGTTATAATCTATTTATTATTTGACACATAAATGACTTACATGTATTAACATGTCAAACAATGAAATCAAAATGAGGACAAGTAAAAATTTGTGTCCGTTATATATAAATAGACAAAATAAATAAGTAAATAAAATTACAAAAGATAAGGATTGTATGACACATCTTTATCTATGTTTGTAGTTGTACCAATGTGGAACACAGATTCAGAGTCTTAAATGGCTTAGAATCTTGTCTTCCTAGTGAGCAGCGGCCTCACTAGGCTAGGAAGATATTTTACGGGCATATATGTCTATTAAAGTTTTGTAACCATGCTTGTGATGAGTAGCTCCGATTATCTACACTCTTCATCAGCACCAAATTACTCTTTCTGTCTGTTATCATTATATAACTTTGAACAATTAATAAGTTAATGGTATTTGGTTTCGGTTTTTATTTTATATTCTCATTTCTTATGTATAGTTTGTTGTCCGTTATTGACGATTTTGTTAAGAAAACGTAAAACTATTTTTAAACAAGAAATAAAAAATAAAATCAATTTATTTATTTTATTTCAAAATCATTTTATTAATTTCTTTACCTTTTTTAAAGAGTACATATTCTCTTTGACTTTTTTTTTTTTTTCTCTTCTAGCTATCTATAGTTAATAGAGACATCAATTACTATTTTGTTGATTAATAAAATTAACATTTGTTATTATGTGATGATGTTATAAACGGTTATTTAACTACCTACACTAGCAATTTTCAAGTCATTATGTAGTAACTGTATGTGTTGCCCGTCTAACAAATATGACAGTATATAGTGCTTTAGTTTTGGGTATGAGAATGTCTTATTTCTTCTTCTTCTTCTATTATAATTTTTTAGGGTTTAAACATGACAAATCTTGTTAGTTTTAGAGATCCTATATATCTAGATGCATGGTTGAATCTTAGGGGATACCGCATTGGTGGAATAAATCCTTAAGGACAACGCTTTATAGTACACTTCAAATAATTTACCTTATTTGTTTATGGGTACACGTTATCCAAAGGCAATCAATTGGAAGCTGAGGAAATTCTTTGGAGTCATATTGATGATAATTTTTAATTTCTATTATACTCTGTATTTAAGTTTTTATTCTTGTTCTTGTTTCATAATTACTTAATTATTTTGAGATAATTATTTATATCTTATTTGAGATTATTTATAATATTAGTGTAATTTCTTCTTTGTGACTAATTACTTCCAACAAATGTCACTAGCGGTATGAAGATAAAACCGCACCTACGATTGAGGGCAATTTTCTTAAGACCAAGAGATCAACGGGTCGTGCATCTAGTGGTGGAGGAACCAATTCTAGGTCCGGTGAGGTTGCTGACAAAGAGGTTTGTCGTGTTGTTCGTGACCTTAATGTCACACCCCACACCAAGGTTATGCGGCTGCAGGAGCAAGAGAGAAAAATAACTTGCCTTCGGGAGGAGATGCAGGAAGAAATGAAAATGAAGGAGAATATGTATTCTAGTCTGTCCCCCACGTGGCCACAAAGGTAGACGAGCGGACCCTCACAGTCGTTGACTTCTCCTTGTTATGTGTTTCTAACATTGTTAACCATAGCAAAGGTGTGGACGATGACAACAATTCAATGACTCACGAATACACTCATAGCCCCGATCACCGCAGTGGCAGCTTTTGAATAAAATGTTTTATATTTTTTTCTTAATTGACTATAATGAATATTAAATTTTAATTTCAACTATGTTATTTACTAATTTTAATTGATTGGTTCATATGCGTTTTAAATAATTATATAAATTTTTATTTAAAAAAAATTGTAGCAAATTTTGACGGATACATTCTCTAGGAAAACACTAATATTATTAAATTCCAAAGAAATAGTTGCGAACATATCCGTCAGTAATCATATTATAGAAATGCTTCATGTGACATATTGTATGTCGACAGATATATCTGTCATTGTCTAATGATAGGTACACTATCCATCACTAATACAATCAATATCAATGGGTTAACTACTATTAAATACTTTTCGACGCAAAATCTACAAAAGCTAATAAGATTAGCCGATAATTGAAGAAAATCTATCAATAAATCTAGCAAAATATTGTGTCTTTCTAGTGGTGGGATCCAAATCCTAAAATGATATAATTAATCTAATTCTGTCTCATTAAATAAGTTATTGCAAGTGCGAGACGTTTAGAGTTGATATGTTTAAATTGGACGAAAATACAAAGCGTTGGTGCAAAGTGGTTAGCTTAAAAACTTATGTGTTGATAGTTGGATATAATTCATCTATTTGTAAACCTGTTTTTGCAGATGATAAGCAGAATTGAATAAGAAACTGTATATATTATTCTGATCACACGCTTCTCTGAGATGATTATGAAATTGGTGTCTTCAATCCTGAAGATGGAAAAATCAAACAACTATTCCCAAATTCAGGCATTCCTTGTTCTCCTCCTGTATGGGTATGAGATTCTCTGCAATACGCAATTGTTTTCTTAGCTAGAAGGATCGAACATGCATTCTCAAACTTCCTCTACCCCTCTCGTCATCAATTCTTAGGATTTTATTTATTAATTTGTATTTGATGAGCTAAAGTAATTGCTATATATTCATTGCTCACATGACATTACGCCCCCAAAATCGAATTTTTGTTGATAAACTTCAATATCGAATCTAGATTTTTGGACCTTTAGATTTTAATTTTTTGGTTCTTGCTCTAGTAATCTAGAATATGAAAGTGTTACCCTCGCTACTTGGCAGTGGCACCGTTAAATTTGAGACGTGTGTTGATTTTAATATCAAGTCATTATCATGGTCAAATTAACATAATTACTTTTGTAGCTCCAACATTTATTTTTGTTACATTTTTATCCTCAAAATTAGTTAAAATTATTTTATTAATTTTGTCCACAAATTCCTTAATCCATTTATACTTTTTCACAATGACTCTATTTCATTATTATTAACATTTTTTCACATGAAAAAAAATAATGAGGAGGTTACCAAAATCTTTTATGTGTGTGTGTGTATATATATATATATCATTTAATTGATGTTTTTTTTCTAATAATTTTTATAATAATGTGCAACTTAATCGCATGCGCAAGGCAGTGGAATACTTACTAACTATTCGTTTAGTAAAAGAAAATGGTCAAATTATTGAATAAATAAAAAATTAAATCAAGCCACACCGAATCTTGCTAAAATTGATAGGATTTGAAAAACTAAAGCAAAGATAATAATAATAATAGTAATAATAATAATATTTAGCAAAATCAAATTATTTCTTATTTTTAGAAATTTCAAATATTTGATGAGATTAATTTATATCTACTGTGTAAAAGAATTTTACATTAACCTTATGTTTTATTTTTAATTCTATAAAACTTAATGTGTGACAATAAAATTAAATAATTTGATCTTTTCTTATTAAAAATTGTATTTGAGTGGATAATGGCGTGGCTTATTATGAAGTTGAGAATGGGTGGTGAATTTCTGGTTTCTATATCCTTTCTCCATCAGATCTAGCTCCTCAAGTGGAGTCAACTTCCAAGATTTGGTTGCAGATCTGTGGAAGAACATGGATGCTGCAAGTTTTGGTATGTTGTGTTTGTTTTAACAGGAATGAGTGCGGTTGGCAAGCCCCGCCTGCTCGCCTCCTCAAGCTGAATGTGGATGTTAGTTGTAAGCCTGATGGATAAGGGTTTTTTAAAATGAATTTATTCACTTTAAAGGGTAAAATTAGCTACCTCACAATTGAATTATTAAAATAAAAATAAATTTCACTTTTTACATTGAGATACCTTACTTTATCTTCTAAAATTTGACTTTAGAGGATCTATATCAGTTGTAACAACTCTGGAGGGGTAGGTGCTGTTGTTAAGAGATTCGGGTGGTGTCTTTATGACCACTACAACTTGGGCCATTCCCCCCGCCCCCCCTCTTTTGAACCCCCACGAGGCTGAAGCGAGGGTGTGTTTCTTGGGCTTAGAATTTGCTTTGGATTGTTGTGTCTTGGACCTTATTATGGAGAGAGACAAGTGACAACCTTGAAGTTGCCAAGGCATTAAGGTCCAACAACCCACAAGACAACCATTTTGGATTATTGATGTCTTTCATTGATGAATAGTCTCAGGTTTGTTAGCATTTCTCCTGTTAGGAGAGAATAGAGATGGTAACATGGTAGCCCATGATGGCCCTTACCAATCCAAACATGGTGTTGATGGAGGGTGCACCCTCAAGCATTTGTAAGTATGCAACCTTGCTAGTCCTTCACATTAATTCCACTCTCCTATTTACGTTAAAAAAAAAGAAGTTAGAGATATGTCGGGCTTGTTGAGATTAACTTATAAAAAAAATACTTATTCTAATAGAGCTTTATCAGGAGAGATTTTTTTCAGTAAAGCTTATACAATAAAACACTAAATGTATCCAAACATCATTTTTCAGTGAAAGAATTGTATCCAAACACTTTTTAAATTAAAAAGGTAATTGTTTTATAAAAGAAAAGTACTTTATTTTTATTTTTTCAAAAAAAAGAACCAATCCAAATGGAGTTGGTTGGCGAAGGAGAGGCCTTTTTGCTCGTATTCTCTCAAACCGCTCTCTCACTCTCACCGTGCTCTTTGCCCGAAGAGCTCTCTCCCTCTCTGACACACCGTGCAGCCGTCGCTTCTTCTCGCCGGCGTTGGTGGTTCCTTTTCTTCCATATTTGCTCGTTTCCTTCTCGCGATTCGCAGCATCGCAGGTCCTTCCTTCACTCTGGATCTTGAATATGGTTCGGTTATATAACTGACGTCAGTTAGATTGTGCTTCTGTCGGTGATTGTAGGTGAAGATGATGAGATATTTCTGAACTTGTTTGTGCTTGGCTGCTTTCAATGCTCTGTGTTTTACACTCTGGGTGTGTCTGTGTACAAGCCATAAATTGCACGCTAGCTGTTTGATCAAATTACTTTAATGTTTCGTTGGTTTTTTCCGAGCTATAAATTGCCCGCTAGCTGTTTGCTCAAATTTCTTTAATCTTAGGTTGGTTGTTCCAGTAGTGTTTGTCATATATCATGTATGTACTTGTACATGATTTCTTTTAGGCTTATGTGGGCTGATTCAAAGGAAGGACTAGTGAGGAACATGGTGGATAATTTGTATAAGGGGAAATCTTGGGGAATAACAACAACCTTACAGGTTTTGTTACCAGTGGACTTGTTGATAGATCTAAGAAAGCTTCACTATCATTGAGGTATGCATCCTATGTATTTTATTCATTAAGGAGGGTTAATATAAAAAATTTCTAATCACTTTTTTTTCCCTTCCAGAATTTGAAAAAAACTACAAACCAACCCATAACATTACTTTTATTTTCCCCTTGTTTTTTAATGCATCAAAAAGAAGGTGAATTATGACCGTGATGTGACTTAGGATAATTATTATCATTTTGTAAGGATTCTATGCCTTCTTTTAGGGATTTCATCTTATTTTATATTGCTTGCTTATTTTTAGGAAATATCATTTAATTAGGAGTTGAGTTGGATCACTTTTGGACTTTGGTTATAAATTCCTTTCCCTTTCCGTAATTATTGATCTTTTGGTAAAATATCTAGAATATTGCTGTTTTTCGGAGATTTGATGATTCATTGTTTCTGGAACCTTGTTGGTTTGCTCATATGGCTTCAAAAATTGTGACGCATGGTGGATGCGCAGAGCTCCACCCAAATTTGTTTGATGAGATAGCCAAACATATTTCTTCATATGATGACTATTTTAGAGTTCGGGCTGTTTGCAAATCATGGAACACATCATTGCCTAAGATCCCAAGGCACATAGGAGGTCCATTGCTAGTGTTAACCTTCGATGATGAGACTTTGGAGACAGAGAACAAGGAAGCATATCACCTGACACTGAGATTGCCTGAGTTGCAAAACACACAGTTACGTGGTTTTTGCTTCGGATGGCTGATCAGTGTTGGAATTGACGGTGTCGCCTATATTGAATCCATTTAAGAGTTCAGATTACTATCTTCTCCCACCATTGTCAACCTTTCCATGTGTGACTGGCATGACCAGGAATACATTATAAGGCCTACAGATGGAGCTGATTACAGCTATACTATTCGCAGCATTCATATGCAAAATTGGCTTGGAAAAATTATTTTATCTTCATCCCCTGAAGAGGAAGACTTCATGGCTGTCTATGGAATTTTCCCAAAATTGGCTTTTTATAGGTCCGGTGATGATAAATGGTCAAATATTCCGCTTCCTCAAAATCAATGCGGCTGCTTTGAAGATGTCATATTTCATCAAAGGAAAATTCATGCTATATGTATGGAAGCTCATCTTTATGAATTTGACATGAAAACACTGTTGGGTGGAATCAGTGAAGTGCCACCGCCACCTTATCTTGCTTTGAGCATTGCTCTTGACTATTATCCTAAGATGGACTTGGTTTGGAACCATGATGGCCATCTATTACTGGTGGTTAGGTTTTTCTGCGATTGTCGCCATGGAAAATATAATACTTCTGAGACATCTAGATTTGATATATTTAAATTGGACGAAAATACAAACCGATGGTGCAAAGTTGGATATATGTGTTGATAGTTGGATATAATTCATCTATTTGTGTACCGGCTTTTGCAGATGATGAGGGGAAATGCATAAGAAATTGTATATTATACTGTTCACCCAGCGCTGCATGTTGATTATGAAATTGGTGCCTTCAACCTTGAAGATGGAAAAATCAAACAACTATTCCCAAGTTTAAGTATTCAATGTTCTTCTTCGGTTTGGGTATGAGATCCTCTGTAATCAAGTCTATCCACTTCGGCAATTCTTTCTTTAATTAGAAGGATCAATCAAGCATTCTCAAACTTCCTCGTGACCATAAGAAAGGGCAAAATAGGAACAAAGGGAAATGAAATCACAGAAGCAACAACAAAGGGCAAGGAAGGGATAATAGAAAGTAAGCAGCAACAAACGTGCAACAAGAAAAAGGGGGAAACGGTTATACAGCAGGAGAACGTGGCTGTGAGGAAGGGAGAGAGAAAGAGGAGAATCAATACAAAATGGGAGAGCTTCATACTTGGCAAAGGCATGAACCCAGTGAGTCCACTCTTCCCTCTGCATTGTTCTCCTCTGTTCATCACCATAGCCCTGTTCTATTGTTTCCTTTCTAACTTACCTTTTACAGGTGAGTGCGGTCCCTTCTAGCTCGACAACTAGCGCAACCAAGCTCGACCGTCCTTCATCTCTCTTGGGTGCTCTCGTTGGGGAGGCGGTCGACTGAGGTGATCGGAGCTCTTGCCCCTGTGCTAGGCGCTGCTGCATCAGCCCGTTTCCTGGTTTTCTTCAGCTTCCCCTGTTTCTTTTCGTATTCCTTCTAAACTTGTAAACTCAAGTGACTTTACTTGAGTTGGGCTGCGTTTTGGGCTGTTCTCTGTGTTTGGTCCCCAATAGTGCTATTTCAATTTATATTACCGTTACATTCCTCTGCCGCTCTCTCTATTACTTCTTATGATTTTATTTATTGTTTACTATGAATTTGTATTTGATGGGCTGAAGTAAGTGCTATTTATTGCTCAGATGACTATATGCCCCAAAATCGAATTTTAGTTTGTTTTCTCTGCTTTATTTCTTGATGATTAAACCTCAATCTTTCTTAATAAACTCCCTATCAGATTGGTAAGGATTCCAATGTGCATCTTAAAAAGATGTACATTAAACGTACACTGTATATGACCTTATGTAACAGGTTCTTTTTTTTTTAATTTGTTTATTTCATGATTATAAACAGATAATTATAACCTTTCTTTAAATTAAATTTTATTTTCTCACCAATCCCTTTATCCACTTATTTCATTCAATTTCTCTTGCTTGCACAAATTTCCTTTCCCATTATGTGAAGAAGGATGTGACCACAATGACGTTTTTGAAGGATTAGATTTCCCATGGGATTGAGAGTGAGTTGAAGAAAAAACGGAGTTTGTGGAGGATGTTCCCATCATCATCATCCATCAAAACATTAAGACAGCCGCTTGCATTTCTCAATCACCCATTTGTTCATTTCAAATTCTTTAAAATTCCCAAACATTCAAATTGGTCATAAAAAAATATTAATTTTGTTTTCAATTAATTGTTACTAATTCTATAACCTAACATCCTCTCCTTTCCACGTTGCCTAAGCTTTCTAAATGCTTTAGCTTCACCGTTTTTAGAGAAAGGTTGTACTGTCAATTGTGCTCCACCGTTGAAAACCTCGACGGCTCGACATCAGAACCATTGTGAACTGTTGGGTGGCCATCATCCATAAACTGTACAAGCCCACCCTGCTCCTCATCCACGGTTTTGGTCCCAACAGCATGTGGCTATACGAGAACACCTTCACCACTTCATCGAAGAATGAACTACTCCGTTGTCCTCGTGGAGAAGACTAAATCCTTTTTTGTTTGCTTTTGCCCTTTTGAGTAAATTGGTCTTCAACATAATTATTACTTTTTTAATATATAAATGAGATGAACCGGTTACTCATGGGAGCACAAATACTTTGATTACATATATGTATACCATAAGATAACTGTTTATTTTTAAACCATTAGATATGCGTAATTTTCTAATCATTAGTGATACACCACGTGCATATTCAAATTGTCTTTTTTTGGATGTACACCGGAAATATTACCTATTATATTTGAATTTTCAGACCTTTTAATTTTATTTTTAGGTTTTGGTAACAAGTGTCTTAAGAGCACTTGTTAAAGAATTAATAAGAGAAAGATTTGTATTAAAATTAAAAATTTGAAGCATTCAATAAGTTAAGAACATGGAGAAGGCTTTGATGTCCCCTTAGAAGTTTGATTTTTTATGCACCTTAGAGAATATGGTGGACTATAAATTTATGTACAATCTATTGTAGGTTAATCGGTATTTTAATATTTTATATCTTTTTTTTTTTGGTCAAATTAGTCTTTGAAGACAAGGTTTCTCAACTTCCCCTTGCATCCTTCTTCCCCCCCAGCTCTATTTCCACTTTTGTTCCACAACACTGTGGTTCTCTTCTTTCTCATTCCCATTCTCCCCTATTATTTCTTCTCATTCTTTCCCTTATAGTTTCTTGTTAAAGAAACTCTTCCTAACGGCTAGGAACTTGCACAATTTGATTGGCCATGGCAAATTCTTTTAACCTACAAAATACTTAAGGGTAGTAGTAAATCAGAATCCTATGTGATTGGTACTTAAAATAAGAACTCCTTGAAGTATACGTAGCCTCCCAAAACTAATACAAGCTTAACAACAAAAATTTGTGATAAAACCTAAGTCAAAATGCAATCTAAAATATAAGTTCAAACAAAGAGGATAATAATTACAAATCTAATGTCCTACAACAAGATGCAAGTCAAAGAATAAAATAAAAATAATAACAAAACAACATAACACCATAGTTGCTTATTTTTTAACGCAACCTAGTCATCCACCTCTGCAAAGGGCATTGAGACCGACAAGGGAGAAGAGGGAGCTGGAGTCAGTGATGACATCAGCGTAAACCCATGGGTGGGCGGTAGTTATGTCGTGGATATGGAACGTCGGCGATGGACGATGCAACGAATCTGAAGAGCAACAACCCGACAAATCTACAGTAGTGGTGCTACAACGAATCTGAGTGACGCACAAAGAACCTCGGACAACATCAACGCGTAGCTCATTAACAATGACTGCACCACAGATTTTGAACAATGACGTCAAAGTGGTGGATCTTGAGCGATGGCGGTGAGGCGAATCTTAAGCAATGGCGGCGCGATGGATCCTGGGGGAGACTAGAGAGACCTTGGAGTCATGCTTATTCAGAAGTGAAAGGCTAAATGTGGAGGAGGAAGAGGTCGCGAGTGGTGGCTAGAGTGGTGGTCGACAGGCGGTGGTGGCAAAGAATGGTGGTGGCCGCCACCACGTATGCTCCAAGAATGAACTCAGCTGCAAATCTCTGAAACAATAGCCAAGATCTAATCTCAAACTACAAATATAATTAAAGAAAAACAAATGGTGTTGATGAGTTGTGTCCATATACCCTACCTTTACAACAAGGTGCATCAAGCACCCTAATATGGAAGGTGTATTTAAGCCTTCACCTAAAAACATAAACACGTTGGGTACTTTTTAGGACACTGGTTGCTTAGAACATAGAAGGGAACCAGTACCTTTTTTTGCTTGACATCAATATTTTTGAAACGTGTTTATTTTAATATTACTTCATAAAGTCATGGTCAAAATAAAGTAATTATTTTTTTTAGACCTATCATTGATTTTTTGTTAAACTTTAATCCCAAAATTTGTGCATTGAATTTTTAATTGACAAGGTAAAGGTTTTTTTATCATTAATTTTTTTTATTATATATGTCATGTATTGGTCTCATTCATAATTAATATTGTGAAATCATATATGACTTTATCAATCGAAAAATTTAGTGGTTTAGATTTATTTCCCTCTTATAAATGAGTACTATTCAATCAATTTTTAGTGAACAAAGAAAATTAGTTTCACATGTCAATGATGCATGAAATTATTTACTTGCATATTAACATTTTAAAACTTATTTGGTTAATAATGCTTCCTAACAAACCACGGGACAATGCGAGGTGAGGTGGTAAAAATTTTCTTATGTGTTAACCAAGCGTCTATTCCCTTAAGTAGCTTTAAAATTTGTGATTATTGTCTACTACCTTAAGTGTATTTACAATACTCAACGGGATTAATCACTTTTTTCAATAGTGGATATTTTAGGAGACCAAAATTTTTTTTGCCCCCTATAACTGATTTTGGTTAATGTATGTAATCTTTTTTGTCTCCTAACTCTTGCAAAAAATCACTTTTTAGTACACTAACTTATTTACATTTGATATATTTATAAACATATGCATTCAAAATATAAAATAGTTATACACAAATCATTTTCATTGGCTTATAATATCTAGAAATAATAAATTTTGGTGATTATCAAATAATGATGAATAATTATGATAATCATTCACAATGATTTGATATATTTTTCTACAATTTTATGGTTAACAATGTAAATTATATTATCAATGTATATAAATTTTGTATTTTTTTAAAACTATGACTTTAGTATTAATACATTATCATTGTTAAAATTATACAGGAATTTAATCATATATTCCTATATTATATAAAGTATTTAGCTTTTATATTACTTATTTAAAAATTTATAAATATATATATAATATTACGTAGTAATTATTTAATTATGTAAAATATTTTATATTTATAATGTTTCAAACTTATTCTCAATTATTAATGTCACAAAGGGACAGCAACCCGTTAGTATACAATTATTATTTTTCGGAATATTACATTGATCAGCAGTTCTTGTTATTTTCATCTTTTGATTTTTTTTTAGTAAGTTCAACTTTTGATTTTAAACTCAACTTTTGATCTTATTAAAGTCTCCATTCAAATCATTTTATATATATGACTTTTTAAGTGAGTTAATTGTTGTTGTTTATGTGACAAAAATTTAATTGAACCACAGTTTTAAAAGTTTTACACTATAACTGCATAACAATCAATTTTTTTTTTTAAATTATACTAGTATAATACCTGTGTATTACACAAAATTACTTTGATATATGTGTTTGTGTGTTTTTTTTATAAAATACTTGAACATACAAAATAAGTGACAATTTGTTTTTAAGTATAGGAGAATAATTTTGAAAGAAATATATTAATTTATAGTTTTTTATTAAAGGAAATCAAATAATATTTGTTTTACTTGTTAGAAAATTTTTAAAATTTGAATACGAATATATTACGTAACAGATTGATTCAATTTTATTTTATTTTATTATAAATTTGAAGATGTGTATTTTAATGTGAGAGAATGTTAAAATATAAATTATAAAACATTTAGTAGAATCTGATGAAATAAGTTTAGTAAAATTAACTTTGACGAAATATTTCTCTTCAAAAATAGTGGTGAAAGAAGGAATCAATTATTTTTGCATGTTAATATTCGATTAAATTACATTGTAATCCTTCAAATTCATTATCAGATTATGAAAATAGTCATATTAATATCTAAGGTTGTTAAAACTCAGTTAAGTTAATCACCACTTAATTTATTTTTGACAACTTTAGAGATAAATTTAACATATGTTAATAACTATATAACATATTTGAAGGTTTACTCTTTTTTTTTATAATATTAGTGCATAACAAATTTTTTTAAGATATCCCTCTTCTTGATTTTTGAATACCTCAAAAAAAGTGTGAATTATGGTTGTGTAATGTGACCTAAGATGACTTAGGATAATTGTAGAGTTAAGGTGAATGTTGGTTGGGCGTGTACTTCGCGGAATCTATTTTATTTTCGAAAATACTATTATCAAGAATGTTATTATTTGAAAAAAACATTCTCAAAAATATGTTTTGAAAACGTTTGATTGCCAATAAAATTCTTAGCAACATTCATGATATTACAATATATTTTTACAAAAATACCCATGAAAAAATGATGTATGCAAGCGAAGGTCCATCACTGTTTGGCATTGGTCTTGTGTTGTCGGGTGGTGGTTTGACGGTGTCTCCGACAGTGGTTCGTCGCCATTTGATGTTGGTCTAGCAGTGTTTTGTCATCATCTGGCGTTGGTCCACCGTTGTTAACGGCGATCCACCCTTGCAGCAGTGGTTTGTCCTCATTAGTGATGGTTCATTGCTGGTCAAGTGGTGGTTCATCGAGTCGATCGAGTAGTGGTCCGTCGAGTTGGTTGAGCAGTGGTTTGTTGAGTTGGCCGGTCACCAACCGGCGATAGTTGACCCACACGTGTGTGGTTGACTTAAGGCATGAGGTTTGAAAACAATTTAATATTTTTTATCTGTCAACATTCTAATATTGTGAGAATCCAATAATGTCACGGCGGAGATGATTTTTAAAATCACGATCCAAATATTCTCGAGAAGATTCCACAGACCGCATAAACACCCGCTAAGATTTTCGTCTCTCCCTCCATAATCTTTTCCCCTTCGATTTTTTCAAATACCCACATCCTTCACAGTCTGCGCTCATGGAAACCGCATCCTTCAAACCCTAATCGCCTCCCTCCAGCATCGGCCGGCTCCACCGAGTCACAGTGCTCAACGTCGCCGACAACGCCATTTCCGGGAGGATCCCGCCGTCGGTGACGAACCCAACGATCTCCGGAACAACCGTGCGACTCTCCCTCTCCGAGCAACACTTCGCGAATTCGGCTTCAAACGTCAATGGCAGCTCCAAATCGTTCTCTCCACTCTTCTGGTAACTCTGAGATCACTTCTTTATTTCGCTGTTACCAAACTGAATCCATTGATTCTCTGCACTAATTGCAGATTGTTAGTTTCTTTTGATTTGATATTCTCTCTCTCTCTCTCTCTCTCTCTCTCTCTTTTTGCTTTTGGTTGTTTTAATTCATGCAATCTACACGAAAATTCATATGAAATTGTAAAATTGATCACGATTAAGTATGATAAATTGATCAATTTAACTGTTGACTGCACTGAGGCATTCTTGACTGAATGCGTGCGTGTGGCAACGCATGTTGAAAAAGGCGTTTGATCCGGCTGTTGTAGCTGTTTTTTTTTTTTTTTCGTGTAGTTTTTGCTTTAATTGTTTGAGGTAACATTGGTTTTTTATTTGATCTGCTATTAAATTCTTCTATTTTTGTAAGTAGTGTGATCCTGTAATGTCACTTGGATCCAATAGCACATGTTGAAATATTAGGTGATAGAGTGGTGTTTGCGGCACAGTTCGTTTCATTTCATTCAGATGCAGTTTTTTTTATGTTGAACCAGAGAGGACCAGATTTGTTTAACAACAGCATGGATCCATTGTCAAACCGTGTGAGGATTTCGACGATTCTTTGTCTGTGGATAACTTCATTCAGAGCTGGATCCAGCGTGATTCACACTTTGTTCCCATTACATTAAAGTTTGTCATTAGATATTTTCCAGTCGCCAAAATTTGTAAGTAATTGATTTTTCTACTACTTTCAAGATGAATCTGTTTTGGTATGGTTATTGAGAAAGAAGAGAAGCGCCTTAAACTGAGCCATGTCTCTAGAATTATATTTGGAAAACTCATGCCAAGATTTTATATTGGCAGTTGAGTAATGATGCAGTTTTGTGTCATCGGATTTAGCCAACTGTGTTATGTCTTGTTGAGATGATTAGTTATTATACCATAGTTCTATTCTATTTGATGTTTGTATGATTAATGCAATTTTCTTTGCTTATCTCCGTATACACTCTTGTGACCTTCATTCACTTTGAAGTTGAAATATATGAATATGGCATCATTTATATCCATCTACTAGTATATTCCAACATACCTTTGCTTATCTCCGTATACACTCATGTGACCTTCATTTGCTTTGAAGTTGAAATATATGAATATGACATCATTCATTTGCTTTGAAGTTGAAATATATGAATATGACATCATTTATATCCATCTACTAGTAAAAGGCTTCATTTCTTTTGCATTATGAATATTCCAACATACCTGTTTATGGAAACTATTGGATCTCATTTTGCTTTGAAGAATTTATATGTTTGCTGATGCTTTGTGCTGTTCTAGGGTTCTATTCTAATAAGTTAAGCTTTATGTATAAAGTCATTACACATGCATGAACACAGGATTCATGGCTTTCATTGGAAAAACATCTAGTTAGTATGTATAGATTCTTGATTTAATTATTATTAATTAGTTGAGCTCCATCGCATAACCATAATATTAATCGTAGGTGAGCTTCTATTGGAAGGAAATCTACGAAATGCAAAACATGAGCAAAAGAGAGTATATTCATGCATTTGGAAGGTAAGATGTGGACTGCTTTATACATTCACCATTAAAAGGCCATGTCACTTCATTGGTTTCTAATTTATTAAAAAAATAAAAAAAGGAGAAATGAAAGTTGATATAAATACTACTCTAAAACTACCATGTAATAGTATGCATGCAACACAAAAGATAGGAAGAGTCAAGTCCAATCCAGAGCTTCAGGTTCTTCTTTTGCTGCATCTTGAATTATCTTCTTTTTCTTTTACTGTTATTCTCTTTTTTGGGATTTTGTGGAAGATTTTTGTATGTATTATTGGCCTTGATGAGGAGAAGAGGGATAAAATTTGTTAGGGGCTACAAAGAGAATGGAAGGTTCCTGCTGTTAGGATTCTATGCCTTTTCTGTTAGATTTCATCTTATTTTATATTAGTTGCTTATTTTCAGGAAATATCATTTAAATAGTAGTTGGATCACTTTTGGTTATAAAAACCTTTCCCTTTACGTTGTTATTGATCCTTTTGGTATTGCTTAACTAGTTCAAATAGAATATTGCCGTGTTTCAGAGTTTTGACGAATCATTGTTTTTGTAATCTTGTTGGCTTCACTCATTCATGGCTTTAAGAGTTGTGAAACCTTTTTTTTTTTTTTTTTCCTCTTGATATTTAAGGGCTCAAGCCACCCAAGAAGGGGGAGGAGTTGTGGAAGGTGGTGGATGGGCAGAGCTTCAACCAGATTTACTTGATGAGATAGCCAAACATATTTCTTCTTATGATGACTATGTTAGAGTTCGTGCTGTATGCAAACTGTGGAGCACATTGTTGCCTAAGATCTCAAGGCACACAAGAGGTCCAAGGCTAGTGTTACCGTTTGGTGTTGAGACTTTGGAGACAGTGAAGAATGAATCATATCACTTGAGATTGCCTGAGATGCAAAATATGCAATTACGTGGTTCTTGCTTTGGATGGTTGATCAGTGTGGGACATGATGGTGAGTTGCGTATATTGGATCCATTTAAAAGTTCTAATTACTTTCTTCTCCCACCATTGTCAACTTTCCCAGATGTGATTGGTTATGATCCTGATAAGCTTGATAAGGAATACACTTTGGAGCGTATATATGGAAGTGACATTTTTGACAATATCCATATGCAGAAATATTATATTTCAAAGATTATTTTATCTTGCTCCCCTGAAGAGGAAGACTTCATGGCTGGGGCTATTTATGGGCAAATTTTCCAAAAATTGGCTGTTTATAGGTCTGGTGAGAATAAATGGACAGATGTTCCGCTTCTTCCTAGCCAATGGGGTGGCTTTCAAGATGTCATATTTCATGAAGGGAAGATTCATGCTATAGATTTGAGAGCCCGTCTTTATGAATTTGATATGAAAACCCTGATGGGTGGAATCGTGGAAGTGCCACCGCCAGATGATCTTAGAAACCTCCTAACAATTGGCTATTCTAATAAGTACTTGGTTTGGAACCCTGATGGCCATTTATTACTGGTGGTTAGGATTTCTCGCAGTTTTCGCAGTGGGGAGCAACGAAAATGTACTCGCGAGACATCTGGATTTTATATATTCAAATTGGACCAAGGTACAAAGCGGTGGTGCAAAGTGGTTAGCTTGGGAAATTATGTGTTGATAGTTGGATATAATTCATCTATTTGGAAACCGCCTTTTATCGATGATGAGGGGAATTGCATAAGAAATTGTATATATTATACTGATCAGGAGCACCATTATAGCTATGATATTGGTGTCTTCAACCTTGAAGATGGAAACATCCAGCAACTATTCCCAAAGTCATGCGTCCTTTGTCCTCCCCCGGTTTGGATCTGAGATCCTTCGTAACCAAGTTTATCCAGTTCAGAAATTGTTTCCGTAGTATCAACCAAACATTCTCAAACTTCTATTAGTTTTTGATTAGCTAAAGTAAGTGCTATTCATTGCCCGGAATCGAATTTTTGTTTGTTTTTCTCTCCTTTATTAGTTGTTTTCGCTCATTCAGATTTGGGATTTTGGACCTTTTGATTTTATTTTTTTGATTTTTGCTCTGGTAAGCTAGAATGTGAGTGTTATCCTCTGTACTAGACACCGTTAAATTTGAGACGTGTGTTGATTTTAATATCACATCATTAAGACATGGCCAAATTAACATAATTAGGTTTGGAGACCCAACATTTTTATTAATACTTTGGTCCCAAAAATTAGTTAGTACTCTTTTAGGTTAATAACTTATTTAGTCTTTAGACTTTACAAATGTGTCTTAATTAGTTTCTCAATATAAAAAAATGGTAAATTAGTCTCTAGACTTTAAAAATGTTGGATTTAGTTCCTATTTCATGTCTCAAGAGGAAACATGTACTACTTAAGGTAATATTATAAATGTTTAAGTATTATTTAAAGTAACGAGTTTAACGTTTGTAAAATTCAAATTAATTTATCACTTTTTTAAGTTGATAAAGTAACTTGGGCAAAAGACCAAATAGGGTATTAATCTTTGTTATATTAATTTTGACCATAAATTTCATAATTTATTTACAATTTTTTTTATGTCTCTTTCATTAGGATTATTAATATCCTCCTATGTATAAACACATCGAAACACTTACTAATTACTAGTTTAGTAAAAGAAATTTGTCAAATTTATTTATTAAGAGTAAAATTAAATCAAGCCCCATCGAATCTTGCTAAAATTGATGGGATATGAAAAAAAAGAAGAAGCAAAATAATAATAATAATAATAATAATAATAATAATAATAATAATAATAATTAATGAGATTTAGGAAATCACGAGAGATATAACCCCCTTATGCAAGCATTTGATCGTAATGTTTGTGAAAACATAGTTATTTAATAAAATAATTAAATAATTTAATCAAAATCTTTTTATAAATAAATAAATTCATAAGTCATGTTTTGATACATAAATTCTACGAATTTCAAAGACAATAATATGATTGAATGTACACATAATAATAATAATAATATATAAAAATAGTGTCTTCTTGCTTGTGTGGTTCTAGAGCACTCTAGACATAAATAAAATAACAAATAACTCTACTGCAAAATGGAATCCACCACTAACAATTGAATTAGACTATAGAGTCTAACTCCAGATTGACAACACTATCTGAAAAATAATGAAATGAAAGGGGTGAGCCATCAAACTCAATAAATGACAAAACCTCACAACTCACGTGAGACAACGACTGCAACAACAACAATCGTCATCGTCGTCATCACAATTGTTTTGAAAATATGAATATAATCTATCTGAATATTTGACGAGATATCTATCTCAAAGTATTGCCTGAGCCTCACAATATGCTTATCTACCCGAGCATCATGGCATACTATATGCCGTATGCTATCTATCCCAGTGTCATGGTATGCCTACAAAGTACCAAGGTCAACATAGGTTGTTGTCAACATACAGTTCTAATATAGATATTCTTTGTCAAAGCTTATATATTCATTTTATAATCATGATAATAATCTCTAAAATAGGTCATGAGGAACCACCATTCACTTGAAATTGTCGATACTTAATGTCGCTGCCAACAAGCTATCTAGGAATCCAATTAGTGTCATTATTAGGGATTGTAAATGTGAAAGAGACAAAGAGAACAATGTCCCTTGCTCTAGCGATTCAACAATAAAGACGATAACCAAATATATTACTAAAGATAGAGATAAAAAAGTGATCACACTCCACTCAAAATCCAAACTTAAATTACACCCAAAATACCTCATTATTTTTTTCATCGGTGTATACACACAACACAAAGAGAAGAACTAATGAAGAAACAAATTCTTCTTAGCTACAAATGATATGGAAATAGCAACGTTATGCTGATGATAACCTAAATAAAAATGCAATAGCTTTATATAGACAGAGTTTCAAATGCATGAAAGCAATAAATGCTTTCACCAAAACTTGCAGCAAATGGTCAGAAAACCAAATGTCACTTGTGCATCAATACATAATATATGTAGCAATAATAGAAGCGTGAATTCAGCTTATCCTTTGAATATGTTCAAATCATTTATCATGTTTTTCACCTTTCCATAGTAGCATTGAAGATTTTAGCTATTTGTCAATCAAACAACTATTCCTTAACATATTTAGTTGAAAAACAAGTTACAAATTCTCTACTTTAATTTTATAGTATAAACAAGTAATAATGAATGCAAATGAGTAATATGTAAAAAAAAAATTGATGAAACATTTCAAATCACGAACTAACTTTTTTTGATTGATATAATGCATGATATATAACATGCGCGCATGAACATACATACACACTTGAGACTTGTCAGGAAAAACCCTTAAAAGAAAGGTCCAAAAACATAATAAATATATTATTACATTTTCGATTGACATCTACCATATGTAACATTGAAAAAAAATGCATATAGAACAAAGTACTACATAAAGGCTATATGGGTAGAAAAAAATGAAAACTTGTTACTCCATGACCCTAATTTATTAAATTTGGAATCTTTCAAATCATGTTTCGCGAGTTGTTTTTTTTAATAAATTAATTGTAATATAAATAATTTTAATATTAATGATAACCACATGATTTTACTTTGTAAAAAATATAAATTCATTCATAATGACACAAAGTTCTAAGGTATTACAAGTCACGCCAACAACATTACCATGAAGAAGAATAGATATAAGCATTAAATATTGATAAATTTATGATAGTTTGGACTTAATAATATTTTTTGGTACTTTAAAAATTACATTGCTTACAATAAAGTTTGACCTAGAATCTTATGCATACTAGTTAAACCCCTCACCATGGACTTAATAATTTAAATATAGTTATGGTTATATAAAAAATTAAATATTTATTATTAATGTTAATATTCTAAATATAACTATTTACATTTAATGAAACACCCAAGTAGTTTTATTATTACTAATGAATTTTGATAGACAGTATGTGCCTATTAAATATGTGAAAGAAATAGAGAGTGGTTACTTAGAAAAAAAAAGAGAGCGAAAAACAATGATTATCCTTTTTAGTAATTTTATAAGTGGTTTAAAGAGATAGTTTATAGTGGATAATGAAATGTATCTTAGTCACCTTTTTAATAATAATAAATAGGTAGTGGTGATATATGTGAGTGGAGATAATAGAAAGTGGTAGATAAGGTAGTTTATTTTTCTTTTTTTAAAATACTTGTACTAATAGAAAATTAAAATTATGAATCCGAACTTGAAATAATAACTAAATAAAGCGAGTAGAGATCAAAAGCAGTTACCAAGTGGATTAATTTTGTAAAATAAAAATAAATAAATAAAGTAATTTTTTTGTTAGGGTAGTTTATTAAAATTTTGCTATGGCGGGTGAGTCTCCCAGAGAGGATAATTGCGTACACAAGATCTCGAATTCGGGACCTTGCTTAAGCGATACCAAATCGCTTACCACTTGGACCAACCCCTGTTGGTAAAATTGTGTTATTTACTTATGATGATGATCGCAATTATTTACAAAATCAATGGAAGCGTACAATGAAAAAATAACAACATAGCACACTCTTAAAAGAAAAAGTAAGAAGGTATAAAATCAACTTGAACTTTATGCATTTTGTAAATAGACATATAAAACTTAATTTCATCCTAATTACTCGTTTAATTTATCTTTTACATCTCCTTCATGTTTTATTATTATCGCTATAGACCCTTTAATAAAATAATTGTTGATTTACTAATGGTAAATTCATCACAATTGTTTGCTAAGGTACTTTTAATCAATATCCCACGTCATTAGATTAAGAAATAAAATGTTTAAAAGCAAGCAATTTTTTCTAATCTTCCCCAGCGGACACTAGTCACTACCACTATACTCGTTGAAACACATCAACTCCATGGCCTCGAGACAGGCATTTCCTCTTGCTCGTGTGTTCGTTACGAGCAGAGCACAACTCGCTTTCCCTTTCATTACAAACCTGTAGCGGCACGCACATCGATCGATCTGCCATAGGAGACCTCTGTGAGCAACCAGTGGCATCATCGTCAGTCATCCTCCTCCGACAAGCCACGATCTCCAATTTTCTTTCTTGCAACGCGATTTCGAACGGGAGGAGTGGGTGAAGTTTATCATGGGATAGTGGTTGCTGGGGGAGAAGCTCATGGCGAATGTGGATGAAGAAGAAATTAAGGGCGTCAATGATGGTGCCAGAGTAGAGGAGGCAAGATTGCCTTCTGTTTTTCTAATAAAAAATAAATCATTTACTTAAGTACAAAGGGATACATTTATCCTTCTAAAAAAGACAAATTTTAATTGGAGACTTTGAAAAAAGACAACTACGTTAAATGTAAATTGGGTCCAAAGAAAACGTGACCCACATGACAGTTGATTCTGCCAAGCGGCTTTATACAGGTAGTAGATATTACGTCTATTTTGATGTGTCTTTCTAAAACTAAATGACACATAAATCAAAGGCTTAATTAAGTTTTTAACTCCTTTAAAATTTTAAAGTTTGTTTTTAATTTTTGTGTAAAATTTTTAGTCTTGATAAAATTTTAAAGTTTGTTTGTAGTCACTGTGTCTAACTGGGGTTAACTGCGCTGACGTGGTCATGCCACGTGACATCATTGTGCCATGTGGCACGCCACATCAACACCGTTAACCCCAGCCAGACACAGAGAATAAAAACAAACTTTAAAATTTTACTAAGATTAAAAATTTTACACAGATACTAAAAACAAACTCTTTAAAATTTTACAGGCTAAAAACTTAATTAAGCCTAAATTAAAAGGAAAAAAATCTTGATAAATATATGAAATGAAATGGTTAACTAAATTATTCCTTTATAAGATAATAAAGACAATTTTTTATTTTTACTACAACTCTCAATACTATTAAAAATATGGGTTAATTAAGTTTTTCATCCCTGTAATTTGGGAAAGTTTGGTTTTGGTCCCTCTGTGTAACTTTTAGTCCCTATAAAATTTAAAAATTTGGTTTTAGTCCCTGGGGTGGGGTGAGGGTTGACTGGGCTGACGTGGCGCTGACGCGGCGCGCCACGTGAGATGCCACGTGGCATAACCCAAAACCCAACCCAAACCCGACCCGACCCGAAATTAATTTAAAAATTAAAAAAAAACCCTCCCTCCCCCACTCTCCTCGCCGACCCTCCTCCCTCCCTCCTGCCCCACTGTCCT
>QANU01016478.1:608343-714613 GCA_003254905.1 Nissolia schottii
TTTTTTTTTTTTTAATTTTTAAATTAATTTCGGGTCGGGTCGGGTTTGGGTTGGGTTTTGGGTTATGCCACGTGGCATCCCACGTGGCGCGCCGCGTCAGCGTCACGTCAGCCCGGTCAACCCTCACCCCACCCCAGGGACTAAAACTAAATTTTTAAATTTTACAGGGACTAAAAGTTACACAGAGGGACCAAAACCAAACTTTTCTAAATTACAGGGATGAAAAACTTAATTAACCCTAAAAATATATATGAAATAAAAAAAATTTCTTTTGATACTTATATGTACTTTTAGACTTAATAAGGACACGCAATTAATTTTTAATCATAAATAATTATAAGATATTAATACGTCTAAATTTGATAAGATACTCAAATAATGCTAAAAAAATAATCACCATATAAATATTATAAATGGAGGGATATTTAATATTTGATAAATAGATGAAATATATACGAACTCGAGAAAGAAAACAAAAAAGTCATCAACATCAAATATGATATGAAATAATCAAGTACACAAGTTGACCACTCAACCTGGGGGCGAGATCATCGCTTCAAAGGAAGAAAAGAAAAAGAGAAAAAAAATAGAAGCGTTGGACTTTTGCCCACCACAAACAAAGAAAAGAAAACAATACTAAACCAAACACCACCTTCCTTCCTTCCTTCCTTCAACCCCTTTGTTTTCTAAAATAATTAAATTTTCAACGACCATTGTCTTTCGTTAAACCATAACCAAATAACTCATTCCCACTTGCATTTCTTCAAAACATTATAATTAACACTCCCTGAAACTAAAGGAAGAAAAGAAAAATATCTCACATCACATAGTTACTTACTAAGCAGCTTTTCAAGGTTCAATAAAATGGACCATAGACATAGCCATAACCATGGCCATGGGTCTGTGTGCTCTGTATCGTTGTTGTTGTTGTTGATGATGATGGGTTTGGCTTCACATGGATGCCATGGTTTGCATTCGTTCGGGTTTGACATGCATCACAGGTTTTCGGATCCGGTGAAGGGGGTTCTGGGTGCTCATCAGTTACCGGAGAAGGGAACTCGTGAGTACTATGCTGCTATGGAGCACAGGGACCGGATTTTCCGGGGCCGGCGACTCGCCGGCGATCAGAAACCGCCTCTCACCTTCGCCGCCGGCAACGACACTTATCAGATTGGGGCCTTTGGATTGTATGAGCTCCTTATTAATTGCTTGTTTTTTCCATCTTAATTTGATTACTCTGTTTTTTTATTTCTGTGAGTAATAGCTTTTATGAGAATTTTGCAATACAGGGAATGATTCTGGTTTGGTATGTTTGAAGAAAAGAGAATTTTGATGTGGAATCAGCACTTTTTACTTTTAAAAAAATCTAAAAAAAAAAAAATTCATTTTGAGGTTCCGTGGACTTTTTAATCTGCACCTTTTGTCCTTTTTTCTTTTCAAAAAGAATTTAAGGAATCTCTGTATTGCTATTTTTGTTAGGCATTTTCTATGATGATGATGATGATGTGCATATTGTCATAATTTGGTATTCCTTTTTTGGTGTTTCAGTTTGCATTTTGCCAACGTTTCTGTTGGGACACCGGATTTGTGGTTCTTTGTGGCATTGGACACCGGTAGTGACTTGTTCTGGTTACCTTGCAATTGTACCACTGACTGTGTGCGTGGTATAAAGACATCAAGTGGGAAGGTATAACATTTCACCAATAGCATTTCTCAATTGTGTTATTTACTTACTATTGTTTACACCATAGTTAGTTGTTCGAGGATATCTTGATTGTTAGTCTTGGTTAATTGGATTGATATTCTGTGTTTTCATGGAATTTTGAACGTTGATTCTTTCTATCTGGCAGATATATGATCTTAATATCTATGATCTCAAAGGGTCATCCACAAGCCAAAGTGTTCTGTGCAATAGCAGCTTATGCTATCAGCAGAGTAAATGCCCATCACCCGGTAGCGCTTGTCCGTACCAAGTTAAATATCTCTCGAACGATACTTCAACTACTGGATTCTTGGTAGAGGATGTGTTGCACTTAGTTACAGATGACGATCAAACAAAAGATGTCTACACGCGAATTACATTCGGGTAAAATTCTTAACATCTAGCCCCGGCTTATGTATCACATTGCTTTGTTTCTTAGGAAGTTGGACTATCAAATGTATATGGTGAGTGAAATGGTAGAAACAACCATGTCCATGTCCAAGAAATCTATATCAGGTTTCTAACTGAGTTTTATCCGCAAATAGGAGAATATTAAGTTTCAAAGCTGATCCTTAAACTATAATTTCATAGTCATGGCTTCATTTTTATTCTTGTTCTTTGAAACTGCTTGATATAATTGACTCTTCTTTTGTTGTTGGCATAGTTGGTTATTAAGGACCTGTAGGTTGTATAATATCTTTCTATTGTTCAATCTGTTGCAGTTGTGGCCAAGTTCAGACCGGTGCATTTCTTGATGGGGCAGCTCCAAATGGTCTGTTTGGACTCGGCATGAGTAATGAATCTGTTCCAAGCATATTAGCTGAACAAGGGCTTACTTCAAATTCTTTTTCAATGTGTTTTGGACCTGATGGTGTTGGCAGAATCACTTTTGGGGATAATAGCAGCTTAGACCAAGGAAAAACACCATTCAACCTCAGGCCATCGCAGTAAGTGGCTAACTTTCATTCTTCTTTCCTTTTAGTCTAACAAGAAGTTGTCACTTACATGCTGACTGAAACATGCAAGTTGCAACCAATGAGGTTTGTGGCATGCCCTGGCCGTGAATTGCAGAACCTCCCCTCTTCTATAACTTCTTTCATACCAAAGCAAAAAAGATAAAAAAGAGAAATATACCACAGAAACTAGAGAAGAATATCTTGTTTCCAACTTCACTGGTGCTTATTTTTAACATGGGTTCTTCTTGACAGTCCAACATACAACATCACTGTTACCCAAATTATTGTGGAAGGAAATGTTGCTGATCAGGAGTTCCATGCGATATTTGACTCCGGTACCTCGTTTACATACCTAAACGACCCGGCTTATACAAAGATATCTGAGAGTGTAAGTAATGTGCATTTTAGTTGTTTTGCTTAAGATGATAGCATCTAGAGTTTCATGTCACATGAGATTTTAATTCCAACCATTATTTTTGCAGTTTGATTCACTGATCAAACAAAAACGGCATTCATCTAGTTCTGGTTCTGATTCTGATCCCCCCTTTGAGTACTGTTATGACATAAGGTGATTATAGCTAACCAGAATCCATCGACTTGTTTATTTTTTTTCGTCTTAATCTATCATGTACTGATTTCCACTTTACCTGCAGTTCGAGTCAGTCGGTTAAAGTTCCCAATTTGAATCTGACGATGAAAGGTGGAGACAATTATTTTGTCATGGACCCAATTATAACCATTACTGGATCGGTGAGCATGAGATCCAATTTCAGGTTTCATGATATTATTATTGAGATAGCTAATGATTTTCAGCTGTCTTAACCTCGTACTTGCTTCTTGTGATATCTAGGATGTTGAGTTACTGTGTTTGGCCGTCTTGAAAAGCGATGATGTGAACATCATTGGACGTGAGTATATTAATTGATGAAACTAAAAAGTTCATACTATATTGAAGGTTTCAATTTAGATTATGGTATCATTTTGGAAATTTTATTTTTTTTCAATTCATGCTTCTGTTCCACATAGCAGCCACAACTGTCACATTCTTATCAGAAACAAGTACAAGTTCCATCAAGTTGTTGAAGCATTGATACTTGCAACATTCACAATATCCGTTGTGTTTATCTTCGTGCAGAAAACTTCATGACTGGCTACCGTATAGTCTTTGATCGCGAGAACATGGTCTTGGGTTGGAAGGAATCTAACTGTGAGTACACCTCACTTCTACTGCATCGGAACTCTTTTTTACTTCTACTTCCTCCATTAGTTATTGGTAACAATGAGGCATGGTTTCCTCAGGTTACGACGATGAACTCTCCACTTTACCTATTAGCGGGTCGCATTCCCCTGCTATGGCTGTGAATCCAGAAGCTACATCAAACCAGTCTAATGATTCTGGAAGGCTGCAACCCAATCACTCGTTTAATGTAGAACCTACTTTTGCCCTCATTCTAGTTCTTTATCTGATTTTAGCCATTTTTTGAGCATACCTTTAGCTGTTCAATCTTGTATTATTCAAATTATTAGTGCTTTTTTTTTCTAAAAGAAATTATTGGAGTTGATAGGTACTTTTAGCGCACACGATAGGAGCATTACTACTACCCATTTTTTGGGGTCAATCTAGCATTAGTTTGATTATGAGTTTGTAAATAATGTAACAGTTAGCATGTCAGCATAGTTGTAAACCATATAGAATTCTAGAATTCCGTTACTGGCTTCGTTTTTATTTGGTAAAGAATTTATTCATTATTTCATATCCTCACGATTGGTTACAGAGAAAAATACATTAAGATGCAAATATAGGTTGACTTTGTGACTTGGATGGTACTAATCTAGTTACTATGCTCATGGAGCAAGAAAAATGGATTTCAATTGTGCTAATTACATGTTCTTGTGCTTAGCAACTAATTAATGTTAAGATTCTCCAACTTGCTTCGACTTTACCTTAATTGATTATATATTTCTCTTAACTTTGATTGCCAGACTAGTCCTTCTTCCTTTCCCTGCTTCATCGTTATAAAGCAACGTGCATACATTAGGGAGAAGATAGTCACAATTGAAACTTCGATTTACACTTCTCTTCCATCTACATATAAACAGCAAAAAATTCGTAAGGACAAATTAGTACTATTGCAATGGATAGCCTTTACAAAGGAATCTTATACTTTATAAAATTGAGTGTAGTCATAACATTGATTTATTAAAACATGAAAGATGAAGTGTAAAGTATTAAAGTCCATTGTACCTTGCCTTCCCCGCTTTAGCCTTTGTCACGCCAAAGCTCGTTATGATGGACATACTAATTGTAGTGTGGATTTCCCCCATTTTTGTAAAATTGTTTTCCTGGCGTTAGATTGATTACTTGCCGAGTGTTTCTCTTGTCAACAAGAATTGAACTATAGACCTCTTAGTTATAAAGACTTTGATATCATGCCAAGAATCATCTATTTTAAAGTTTAAGCTAATGAATAAAGACAATTAAATAAATTTGTATCTTAATATCTGCATCGTTATTTCCTTATTTATTTAATTCTAGTTTCATTGTTGAACCCTTGTCAAATATTTATACTACGAATTCATAAATATTAAGAGCATAACGAATTTAAGGCAATGTGTAGAAGTCTTTCTATTATATATACTCTTCCCTTAGCTTGTTAGACTTTCCCGGATTTTGGCTCCCCCTGCCTAACTGTCTCAACACTTGTGCATAACAATTGAAGTTCTTGTAATTTTCAAAATCATTCTGAGAAAATACAAATCTATAAGAGAAGTATGTCAGTTAACGTGAGAACTAAATAAGCATAGAATCAGCAGCACCACAATCATATCATTTTTTTGAGAAAAAAATTCACGCGAAACAATCATATCTAGTTGATTTAGATTTTATTATTTTAACATTTAAAGTGAATATATAATAGATGACTACAGAATTACAAACACTTGCACTGATCCAAGAACTACTTTTCACCATAATCATGGGGACAAGAAAAACCCTCCAAATTATACAGTTTACTTTTGCAAACGGTACCGAATGTGTAGTTTCCTCTGAACTGTAATCCACATCAACACTGAATCATCACCAATAATTATTACTTTGTCAAGCTTGCAATTGAAGCTATGGCAAGAAAACAACAAAATTAAGATAGCTCAACCTTAACAAACTCGTGCATGCTTCCTTAATAATTTAGATTCTGCTTCCCTTGATAGTAAAAAGTTAAAAAAAAAAATAAAGAAAAGAAAAAAAAAAAAGGGCATGTCTTGTACCAATAAAATAAAGGAAATGTATCTAATGGTTGATTTGGTTAGTAGACTGAGGGACCCCATTTTAGAATAAAATTTGACATTGCAACTAACTAGACCAATGGCACCCAGGCACCGATTTATGTCAAAAGCCTAAACTGCAATGTCAATGTGACCCATCACAGAAAAAGCTCAGTAAAATATAGAAGTTCACTACTCACATTAGAACCATACCAAAAAGTGATGTAATAATAGTCAAATAATCATAATGATGAATCATGGGTGGTGACATTGTGAGCTTTACCCATTGTAGTCAGGAAGAGCATGAAATTATAGCTTAAGATTCGATGTAGATCAAATATGAAATATGTAATTGAATCTGATTGTGAGGAACATTCGTCCCACCACAAAAAGGATGAAAAAGGAAAAGAACTTTATATAAGTCACTGAAAACTATTAGAGGTTTGATCTGATCATTCGGTATACATGGAGACTAAAGTGAAGTTGTCTTTTTGTAATGATAATGCTTAAACATTACTACTTCATTGACATTACTTCTTAACGAATTGATTATTTGGGCCACATCAAATCCCAGACAATAACTAACCTCTTTTATCTCTATAAAAAGGCCATTTAACCCATCTTTGGTTTCCGGAGCTAAAAGATAGAAATCATCAAGCACTCTTAATTAGCATGGATGTCATGGCTGCTTTCTTTAATTTGATTATCATGTTTTCAGTAGTTTCTACATGCAAGTCACTGAGCTTAAACTACTACGAAAAGACATGCCCTGATCTCGAGCTCATTGTCGCCAAGGCAGTGAAGGATGCCACTGCCGGGGACAAAACTGTTCCTGCAGCACTTCTGCGCCTGCATTTTCATGACTGTTTCATTCGGGTAATGCTATACTGCCCTCCCTCCCTGCTTCCTATTTTCTGTTTCCTTCTTAACCCTTGCCACACATAATATATTTGATGCATCATTTTAAAATGGCATATTTTTTCTATTTTTCCCTATACTTTTGAAGGGGTGTGATGCCTCTGTGCTCCTAAATTCAAAAGGCAACAACAAAGCAGAAAAAGACGGACCACCAAATGTTTCTTTGCATGCATTCTTTGTCATTGATGATGCAAAGAAAGCAGTAGAAGCTTCATGCCCTGGTGTGGTCTCTTGTGCTGATATCCTTGCTCTAGCAGCAAGGGATGCAGTTGTTCTGGTAAGAAAACAAAGCTAAAATACCAAACTTATTCTCAGCATGCATATTGTAAACAACTGCAAGTATATCTGAGTACAATTTTACAGTCTGGTGGACCTACATGGGATGTTCCTAAAGGAAGAAAGGATGGAAGAACATCAAAGGCCAGTGAAACCCGAAATTTGCCAGCGCCAGCCTTCAACATATCACAATTGCAGCAAAGCTTTTCTCAAAGAGGTTTGTCAATGGAAGACCTGGTAGCTCTGTCAGGTAAACTATTCCTAAAGTCAAAACCAAACCACTTTTCATTTATTCCAATATATAGCTGAATAGAGTTTTGAATAACATGTCTTTCAACCTATGTGTAGGAGGACACACTTTGGGTTTCTCTCACTGCTCATCCTTCAGGAACAGAATCCACAACTTTGATGCTACACATGACGTGGACCCTTCATTAAATCCGTCATTTGCAGCTCAACTGAAATCAATTTGTCCACTGAAAAATCAGGCAAAAAAAGCAGGCACCACTATGGATCCCTCTTCAACAATTTTTGATAATACATACTACAAGTTAATCCTCCAACAGAAAGTCCTGTTCTCTTCTGATCAAGCTCTGCTCGATAGCCAAGAGACCAAGCATCTGGTCTCTAAGTTTGCTTCCTCACGAGAGGCTTTCTATGATGCTTTTATCAAGTCCATGATCAGAATGAGCAGCATCAATGGTGGTCAGGAGGTTCGGAAGGACTGCACAGTTATCAATTAGAAATTCTAAGTATAATTATGATCTACCAATTAAGTTAGAAGTATGAAAATGGTATCTCATATTTAAAAGATGACAAGAACATCACTCATTTTTCTTTGTAAGAGAAACACATATATTTCATTTTAATGTGCTAAAAGCTAAAGCATGTGTTGGAACAAGGCACCCCTGTAGGAATATTTGGTTTTATTCCATTATTTGATAATCAAGATATGAGATGAATTAGCTGAAAGCAACAAGATCAACATAAATAACAGTAGCAGCATCACGAGAAAAGGTTCTCCTAATTTTATTATAAAACTTTGAGGCACCTCAGGCATTGTCTTTAGAGGTAAGAGCTATCTCAGCCAATTGAATGTTACCACTTAGAAGTGATGCCTTGTAGGAAGGAAGGACAGAAAACCCATCAAGAAGCTTGAGACACTTTAAGCCCCACTTTCTCATCAAGAACTCAATAAGGTGATGCCCACTGCAAATGATTAGTCAAACAAATTTTTTTAAAAATGCTAAAAAATGTCAGATGGAGTTTGAAGAGCTAGGATGGAATTGCCTCACATGTTCTGAGCATCACATAGAATGAAAAGTACCTTCGATTATGGTATGATGTTATAAAAGTTGAGCCAGTAGAATTTCGAAGTAGGAATGTCACAGTGGCAAAGAGGTTATCAAAGGCTATAAAATAATACAGGATGAGCAGTGTTTCAGTTAAATGATAAGTACATAGAGGAAGATGACATAAAAACTAACAGCATATTTTTCTCACCCTTTGAGTCATACAACACATCAGCTCCTAGAATAATTGTTGGCTGTAAACTGAATATGGATGAATCCCAAACTCCCCATGTCAATCCTAAAACCTACAAACCACAAGGCATTTACATTCACACATCGTCAAAAATGTGATAACATCAAATTCCAACATCATGTATACATATAAGCAGTGCTCACTTGCCCTTGATAGCCACCTCATGGAAAATCCATGCTAAACACACAATAAAACTATAATATCCCACTAAAACATCAACATTCATTCAATTGTAAATTTGAAAAAACACATTTTTAATTAGTCACTAGCTTACATTGCACTCAAGTTTATTCAAGTCACAAACTCTTCTCATGTTGTCAAGCACCTGTAATCGCAAAAACAATAACCATTCATTCAACAAAACCCAGTTCAAACCAATTTTTGGCTAATTAGAGAAAAAATTGTTGAACAAATGAAAAGAAAAAAAAAAAGAGGAGATGGCTATGGTGTAAATACCTCTACTCTGCTCGAGTCATCAGTAAGAGTGACATTGGCACCAACTTTTGCTGCAACCAAACCAGGCAAGGAAGTTCCAGCACCAAGCTGAATCAATGAACATTTGAACATGATGAGAAATCAGAGATAATATTATGCATTTAAATCAATAATCTCGCGAATTTAAAGGCAATACCTCAACAACGGTAGCTCCTGAAAACCGGTGCTTTTGTTGCCAAACATACTCGGCGAGAACTATGCTGCAGGGCCACACGAATAGGCCATAGTCCTCCTTCATGTTCTGCATTGAAGGACATGGGAAGAACACGGTATTTGTTAGGTTTCGAATTCAGGGTTCACTTGTGATTTTTTTTTTTCTTTCTCTTTGATTTGGGAAGTGAAGGACCTCGATGATAGAGATGCAGAAGGTTGGGGTTTCGTGGTCATCGCCGAAGCGGTGGCGAGAAATGGTGGTCATCGTGGTGGTGGTGGTGTTGGTGCCAGGAGGTTGCTCCCCAGAGTCCTTGTCTTCCATTTCTCCGACGGAATCCAAAACAACCTGAAATTTTGCTTGCTTCACGCTAACTATTTAATGTCATAAAATAATATTAATGTTATTAATTTGACATACTAACTTGAAGTGATTAAATGTCATATCAGTCATGATTTAAATTATTTGATGTTTGTTATTAAATGTTACAAAAATTGTGATCGTTATTTTGTTTTATTTAATAAATACTAAGTTTCTTTCTAAGCAATGCTTAAGAAATGACAAACAATGAGTAAATTTGTTTTGTTTTATTCACTCTCTTTACTCCTATTTATTTTTTTTCATTTTATATTCTTCTAAGGGTAAACAAATTATTTAGTATGATCATGTTTCTTTACTCAAACCAAACATGAGAAAGAAACATTGTTCATTCCTTTCTCTAATTTATTTCTTTATCCAATCATTAACAGAGAAAATATACGTTTTCTTTAATTTTATTTTTCTCCATTTTTTTCATTCAATTTTCTCTCATCAATCAAACAAAACACTGATTTGATCCACGCATAAATATTATCTTATAAATCAATTGTTAAGAATAAAAATACTTTAAAATGCATCTCACTAAATATCTAAGATAAAATGCTATCATCCAGAGTCCAGACAACTATAAATTACATCATTTTAATTTCTCTCTCTTCATAGACATTATCAATTCACCTTCGCCCACATCCTCCACCACTTCTCCCACACCCTCTCCTTCCATCATCGTCACCACCCCTTTTCTCCCTTCCACCACCGCTCCTTCAACCTTACTTTCTACCACACCACCACCCTTCTCTCACTTTACCGTCTCATCACCCCTTCCTCGCCTTAACATTCGACATCTCTCATTAACCTTCAACCTCCCATCACGATTTCTCCCGCAACCTTCATCAACATAATAATTTCTCTTTCACCCTTATCTGATGCAACCATTGTCAATTGATGTCGATTTGCGTCGCTTACCCTATATTTGGTTTGATAGAAAATGAGCGAAAGAAAAAGTGAAAAAAAATGAGTAAAAAATAATATTTTCTCCCAGTTGCAAAATAAGAGAAAATAGATGGAAAAAAAATACAAAAGTGAAGTGTTACCATTCACCTCTCTTTGGATAGCTTTTGTCCTCGATGCTCTGATTATTCTATGGAGATCGCTATTCATTCCCTTCGAGATTGTGAGGTAGTATCGAGGTTTTGGAAGAAACTGTTACATCCCTCTCGTTGGCATAATTTTTTCGCAGCACCACTTCACACTTGGCTTTAGGAAAATTTGAAGCAAAGCCATCATTTCCGTTGGTATGGTGACCAAGAATGGCGCACAGTTTTCGGCTTGGCCCTCCATTATCTTTGGTATGTCCGTAATGACTTTATCTTTAATACTTCCTTCCCTAGTATTGGTGATCTTTGGTTTTTCTTTGGATTGAGACTCAAGAACTACTCCCTTCCGGTCCATATGTATTCATCTTCTACCTTTTCAAGTCCAGATGAACATTTGGTTTGTTGGCATTTTCCTACACCTGGGTGGGTGGTAGCAAGTTGTAATGGATCTGTGCTTAGATCTGGTAGTGTAGGTTGTGGGAGACTGATCAGAGATGAATTAGGGAGCTTTGTTACAGGTTTCTTGATTAAATTGGGTTTGACATCCATTACCACAGCAGAACTCTGGGGCATTTTGCATGTGCTAAATATTGCCTGGCGTAGTGGGTTCTAACAAGTGTGGGTTGACTGTGATTCTCAAAGTGCTATCAAGCTTATTCAAAATTGCCATAACCATTTACACCCAGCTGCCTCGATTATATCTCGTATTCGTGATCTTTTATCCAAAAATTGTGTGGTGAAGCTTCAACATGTTTTCAGGGAATCCAACCGTGTTACTGACTGTCTTGCCCATCTGAGTCATAATCTCCATTCTTTTGAGGTGACTTATTTTGATGTAGCTCCTGCAGCTACTCGACCGTTACTTTTGAATGATCTGATACAGATCGTGTGGCCTAGTGGGGGCTAGTTCTTTTGTTTTTTTCTTTGGGCTTTAGTCTCTTTGTCTACCAAAAAAAATGTCCATGGTATCAATTTTCTCGTCTGCATTGCATAGAAAACTACAACATAGAGTAAGAATAAAAAATTAATATAACAAAGAGAGATAGTGTATAAAACAATTATTTTGCTTGTACATGGTTTGAAAACTTTTAGATATAACTTTAGACACGTTTGTACACAATCACCTATTCACTTTTTATTTAGTCACTTTTGAATATGTAAAACACGTATGTCGGATAAGTGTCTTTGTATGTTAATATCTGTAATATAACAAATACATGGATATGACAATGTCACAAAGTTTCCGTACTTTCTCGTCGTTAATCATGTACCTAGTGCTAAATTAAAACAAAATTATTACATTAACTCATTCGAGAACCATTCCAAATATAATTTGAGCCAGCAACATCACACAGAGGACTCGACTCACAATAGACAACTTTTTTTAATTATTAAGCCACATAATATTTTTCACAAAACTAATGCATCATAATAATAACTACCCTAACACATCCGAAGATCTTTATTAACTTGCTACGATTTATTTTTTACAAGAAAATCAAACATTTTTTGAAATGTCTTTAGTGATTTCTCTCCTAAATTTTCTTTTTGTTATAAAGCTAATGAGAATCATGTTAGGAAGAGTAATAAGAGAGATAAGAAGAAATGATAGAAAGAGTGATATTATTCTTACTCTCAAAGGTGTGTATACATTAAGCACCTAAAACATTATTTATAGACTAAGAGTGAGACATATATAAACATATCAAATCTTTAGAGATTTCAACAATTAATGACATTCATCTAATAATATTTTTCATAATATTGACTCTTGGATATTCATGCCTCATTAAAACCTTGCTAAGAAAAAACTCATTGAGAAAAACTTAGTGAAAGAAAAATAGTACAATATCCTCAGTAAGAACTACCTCATTAAAAACCTTATTAATGAAAAATTCAATGAGATAAAAACTTTGATTAAGGGGGAAAAAGGTAAAGTATTTCTCTCCTTCTAAGTATCATTATTTTGGGTCTTGAAGTCGTTTCTCAAATGTTGAAGTAGGTAGAGATTTAGTGAATAAATATACTAAATTATCACTCAAACGAATATGCTAAACATCTATATCATCATTCTATCAAAGATCACGTGTGTAAAAGAGTTTTGGTGAAATATGATTTGGTATGTCCCCTTTAATATGTCCTTCTTTCAACTGACTTATGCAAACAATGTTATCTTCATACATGATGACATTTTTTTAGGGCAACCGAACATTTTCTGAATGTGATGGGTGATCGATGTAAGTCAAATGCATTCTCGACTTACTTCATGAATTGTTAATTTCTTCGCATGATTTGATGAAGCAACAACCATTACAAGAAAAACGTTCATTACCGTTGGAGTTACCGTCAGATTTTTTTCCAATTACCGTCAACTTTTTTGCTGTCCATTGGACTTAGTGTCGGCGAATGGACTGACGGTAATAACCTCAATAATAACTTATTACCGTCGGATATATATAGCCGACGGTAATTAGCGTCGGGGATGACCAACGGTAATGGCGGTCTAAGGACGGTTCGTATTGAACCATTTACCGTCGAATAAAATCGGTAATGATATTAATATTTTATTTCGTATATCGTCAGTTAATACCTACATAATTTAAATGATATTTGTACTGATAATATTAATATTACCGTCGATTAATTTCGACGGAAATGTGATGATATATGCATATCATGCATTCAAATTACCCTTGATTATAGCTAACGACAATTATGAATATTACCGTCAGAATTTTACTGCGAGAATTTTTTGACAATAAAGATTATTTTATTTTTATTATTATTCCAAACATTAAATTAATACAATAAATTATATATTTGATAATATAATTAATTAATTAATTAATAAATTAATTAAATAATAAATTAATTAAATTGTTATTTAGTTCTACAAATTATATATGAAATAAATATATAGTTATATAATTATTGAATTCAATAAATATTAAATTCAACAATATGTTTAGTAGTTATAATATATAATTTAATAGTACCAAAATATGACAATGCATATAAAATTAAAAGGTATAATTAAAAATTTTATTAAATAGATGTACATTGAATGAATCTAATTAATGTTTTTATTAAATATAATAAATAATTATATAGAATATACAACCAAATAGTTACCTATTTATTTTAATATAAATAATAATCTATCCTTGTAAATAATTAACTAAGAATTGAATTCGTGCAAGAAAAACACGGACATCTAACTCTTTGAGTAATCGATTTAACTTTTTTGTAGAAGTAATCCACACCCTCTAAAAATTTCGGCTTTATCAATCTCCAAATCTCGTTGTATCGGTCATACATTCAAAATCCATTCGACGAAATCATGTCTGTACACTTCCTACATTCGCATTGCATTAACCGATTCAAAATTAATGATCCCAGTTTAATTTCATTATTAAAACATACATTCTTAATTGCACACAATTATTCATAAATCATTCTAAATAGATTCCCTCCAATCTCCGCAAACAACATGTAATCACCATTGCCATCACAACAATTCAAACAAGTTTCAGAAAGAAACGCTAAGCGTTCCTTCCCCCAATCCAGTCATACAATTCCAATCCTACAAATCTATCCAAAGAAAATAAGTCTCTATCCTATGGAGAGTGAAATAATACATACCTAAATGCCGATACAAACTTCAGGGACTCCTTTACACCACAAAATGAATGGCTCCTTCAATGGTGGTGGTGGCAGTAGGTGGTGTTGGTGGAAGTGGTTGTGGTGAAAGATTTTTTTGTGTTGGTGGTTTGGTAAGATGAAGGAAGAGTTGTGGAAAATGGTGGTGGTGGTGGAGGAATGAGGAGAGGAGAGAAGAGGAGAAGAGAAGTGAAAGAAGAAATGAGTGAAATGGTGTTGTGGGAGAGTATTCAACTAAGTTAATTTCAGAACATTACCGTCGGTTATTTATGACGCTAATTGGAACAGTCCAACTATAATCGCTTTACCGAAATACATCATTTAAATTAAAAAATTATCGTAGGCTTTGTGTCATAAATACCGACGGTAAGAAAAATGGCGTGAAATTTTGGCAATTTTTCATTTTCACTATCGTCAGATATTTCTGACGGTAACACGTCTCGCGCGAGACACCTTACAGAACCTCAAATTTGCATTTAGGGGTCTAGTAATATTACCGTCAGAAATGTCTGACGCTAACAGGTCTCGCGTGAGTCACATTAGATCTCGTGTAAGACACCTAACAGAACCTCAAATTTGCTCTCTGATTTGTTAGTCTCACACGAGACAAGAAATGTCTTGTGCGATATGGTTAGGAGTTAGGGATTATGGTTTAGGGCTAAGGTTGTTACCATCGAATATTTTCGACGATAACACACTACACCATTAAGGGTTAGGGTTTAGGGTTGTTACCATCATATATTTATCATAGTACATACTAATACTCAAAATTATATTGTGTAATGAAGATACTAACACTAAAAAAACATAATTGACCTAAAATATATGATCCTTTCTTGAATGGATCCTGTCGACGACGAATGAAGATACCCTTTTTTTATTTAAATGGAAAATTTTCTTATCGTATCCATCACTCTCTTGTTTAACTTCTATATGTTTTATAATTCCTAACTTTTCTTCTTGTATTCTAACATCCATTTTCTTAATTTATTCCATTTGTCCATAAAATATTACTTATTATTATAATAGACAATGAATCATCATTGGGTCATAAGTGTTAATAGACTTAAAAAAAAATTCGTAATATATTTAAGAAAAAAAAACTTGACAAGTTCAAAATCAAAATATACTTAACAATTACAGAAAATATTAATAAATTCTAATCTCCTAAGTTTGCAAGATCATCGTCGGAGGCGTCATCATAGGCGGCATCCTCCCTGTTACCCTCGTCATCCGACTCGGACAACAGGATATCAAGAGGTATCTCACGAACAACAATACTGTTGGATCCAGCAAATCCACTGAAGATGGTCCACATCCTCCTGAGTTTCTCATTCATCTTCCCCTTGACAGTGTGCAGCTTCTGAACCACCTGCTCGTGCCTAACCCCCTGCATGTACAGCTCCTGGTTCAGCTTGAACACATGCTCACAAAGCTCTTCTCTTTCTTGCGTAGGTGTCCCACCGGTAGATGAAGCCGCTGATCAAGGCCCCTTCATTGTAATCGAGAGTTGTATCCCCTAGCCGTACACGCAGTTGTGGTTCATACAACTGACCACCTCGAGCTAGACCGCATTCTCATCAATGGGGGCTGGCTCGGTACCCGGGGGTGCACTCTTAGCCCGCTGAGTCTGCGCAGTCTGAAGTGCCTCATCGATGCATCCTACGAAAATAAAATAACTTAACAATTGTTAATGTAGGAAATTAAAATTTAACAATTATATAATAAAAATAAATAACTTTATAAATCCCGTAAAAATTATTCACAGTGGTTTGTTGTGAGAGAGCGTCAACCTACTGAGACTTATCTGCCTTTGTGGTGTGCATCTCGCGAAACAACTCCGCCATAGACGGCTCCTGACCCATCTGTCGATGCTGCATATTTAGTTGTTTAAGTATTAGTTTAAAGTATAATGATTGTAAAATAAATAAAGACGCGTAATTACCATCCTGAGGCATGTCGACGGCAAGCTCGCAGAGCCTCCAGTATGGACTTTGCCCCCTCGACCCTGCATGTGGGCACACTTTGAGTTCTCAGATCGAGTTTTAAACTCATTTGAGGCCCAATAAGCTTTAAGCTAAGCAAGCTGCTCAGAGGTCAAACAGTTCAGGTCTTTGTCCTTACCCAAATGGATGTCCCCCCAGCAACTGCTAGAGTTGAAGGCTGGCCCGGTAAGCAAACGCCTTATTCATACCGGCCTCCTCGGAAGGATCATACTCAAAATGATCCTGAAAATACAAATATTAAAACGTTAGTAATTAATTACATAAATAATTTATTTCAAGCCAAATTTATAATTATAAGACAAAAAAATTACCTTCCACAAATTGAACATGTGGTCCCTCTCTTCCCTGGTGTACTCCTGTCACTTGGATACGACTCTATTATAGTATTTCTTAATGACCTCTGTCACCATGTGGCTTGGAGCCTCGTGGGGAATCCACTTATATACACAAACATAAATATTACCAATATCTATTAGTAATGTTAAAAAAAAGTAAATATATTGCACATAAAATAAAACAAAAAAATTACAATACTTACCCATTGTTATTCTCGTCCAATCGGATCCTCAATCGCCCTCGCTGTGAGGCGGATCCCTGTGACTGGGGGCCGATGAAAGTCTCCGGCTCTGGCGGCTGTGATGCAGGAGGTGATAGAGTAGCCTGCGTACTGTAACTCCCAAACCTTGTCGCCTGTGAAGACGGATGAGGCACGAAGCTAAGCGGTAGCAAAACATCACCTGGCACAGTCGAAGGGAAGCCGTCTCCTACAGCCGGGTGCAACATGAAGCCCGGGGTCGGCATAAAACAATCCCTGACGGCCGGGCCCGATGATGTCGACGTGTTGCTTGCGTCGATCTCGACCAGCCGCCCTGACCCCTCCCCCTTCTACCCCGCCTAAATAAGGAATAGTAGTTAGACATCTTTTTCTTTCCTTTATCAGACATACTAAAAAAAATAAAACAAAAATTAATGATAAACAACACATATTATTATAATACAAATTAAAATAATAACACATATAAACAACTAATATATCAAATAAAAAATTTAATATGTGAAAATTTCCTTTATCAGACATACATGATAATTAATGATAAAAACTCACACATAACAAAATCCTACAAAAATTGAATATGTGAAAATTTGTTCTCAATTAATATATAATATTATCAAAATAAAAAATTATATAATAATTTATTATTATTATTATTATTATTATTATTATTATTATTATATGATTTAATATCTTATGCTCAACCACACTATCTTACAAGTTACTAAATCAATTAAAATAATATATATATATACACACATACACAACTAATATATATTAGCATATCAACATATCAACATAATATCAACACATATCTTATAATATATATACAACTAATATATATTAACATATCAACATAATATCACATATCTTATAATATATACACAACTAATATATATTAACCTACTCAAGAATCAATTATATCTTAACATATCAACATAACACAACTAATATATATTAACCTGCTCAGGAATCAATTATATCTTAACATATCAACATAATACAACTAATATATATTAACATAATATCAACACATATATATCTTATCATATCAACATAATACAACTAATATATATTAACATAATATCAACACACACATACACGTATATATCTTATCATATCAACACATGTATATTAAAACTAAATGTATATATACAATAAAATTAAATATCTAAAAAATTAAAACTACAACTAAAGTTATAAACATTAAAAGTACAACTAACCTGCGACGACAGTGACGACAATAGGGGAGGCCCAGTGGTGGTCTGGTGGCAGTAGAACAACCGGAGGATGCTGAGAGGACGCAGAGGAGGAAGGTGAAGAGTGGAGGAGAGAATGGAAGTTAGGGAGGCAGGATAGAGGAGCACTATATATAAAACAATTACCGTCGAATATTTTTGTCGGTAACTGCACTAATGACACAACCATTAGGACAACGGGAAAATGTGTGACCTTTTGTACTCCGAGACTGTTACCATCGGATATTTTAAACGGTAACTATTTGAACGTTACACACGTGGAGAACATGCACACCCGTTCACACTTCCAAACCATTATTGTCGAACTTTCCTGATGATAATTGGTTCAACAATACACCTGTGGGATAAACACGTGCCTATTCAAATTCAGACTCTCTTACCATCAAAAATATCAGATTACCATCAGGGTGCGTCGTGCGTTGTTCTCTTCAGATTCAGATTCAACAACCCCAACGTCGCGTGCGTCGTGCTCACATGCATCCCTTAAATGTCCAATTGATTATCGTCAGAAAAAACTGACAGTAATACTTTCGCCTAAACTCGTGCCACATGGTGCCGAATGTTACCGTCGATTTTTCTGTCCGGTTTGTTTTCCGACGGTAATTGTGACCAAAATCAATTCGATTCGTTTTAGAAACCATTACCATCAAATTTTTTTTTTGTGTTTTTCGACAATAATACCGTCGGATCATTTTATGAAGGTAGCGTTCTGGCGGTAATTTCCTTATCTATAGTGTATTATTTAAGCACCATGACATTGGCGTACCTCTACTTGTGAATAAATAACATGTTTGAGATTTGGTTTCATGTGGATCAAATAAAAAAACTTCATTTGCATATCCAATGGGTTGGGGATTGGATTCCATCAAATAAAATAAACATCTATCGATATATCCTTATAGGTAACGCATTACATGATTAACACCATTCTAGTGTCTTCTTGTTGGACAAGAACTAAATTTTGCTAATAAACTTACAGAAAAAACTATATCTAATCATGCATTGTCAGCAAGATATATTAGTGCTCCAATAACACTAAGATATGGTACTTCAAGACTAAGAAGTTCTTCGTGATTCTCGCAAGGTCGGAATAGATATTTATCGACATCAAGTGATCTCACAGCTATTGGGGTTCTCAATGGATGTGCTTTATCTAAGTAAAATTGTTTTAAAACCTTATCAATACAAGTTAACTGATGAATAAATAATCATCTGACAAATGCTCAATCTGTAATTCAAGACAAAATTATGTCTTACCAAGATCTTTTATTTCAAATTATTTCTTTAGATAATCCATAATTTTTGGAATCTCTTTTGGAGATCCAATGATATTTAAATCATCCACATATACTACAATTATGTCAAACTTAGATCCAAACCTTTTTATGAAGACACATGGGCAAATATGATCATTTTTATATTGATTAAGGCTATTCTACCACATACGCTCTGATTGTTTTAATTCATATAAGGATTTCTAAAGCCTTATAGAACAACTTTTTTGGGAATTTTAATATGCTTCAAACATTTTAAATCATTAAGGTATTTTCACATAAATTTCACTATCTAGTGAGCCATATAAATAGGCTATAACAATATCCATTAGACTCATGCTGAGTATTTTATCTACTACCAAACTACTAAGATATGTAAATGTAATTGAATCCACCAAGGGAGAATATGTCTCCATATAGTCAATGTCAAATTTTTGTGAAAATCCCCGTGCTACAAGTCGTGTTATATGTCTTTCTATTTCATTTTTCTCATTTGGTTTCTGCATGAAAACTCACATGTACCTCACTGACTTTACATATTTAAGTATTTTGACTATAGGTCCAAAAACTTCTTGTTTTCCAAGTAAATTTAATTCAGCTTGACTTTTCATTTTGGTCAATCATTCCTCTGTTTACATACTTTGTCAGACTTTGGTTCGAGAATCTCATCTTGCTTTATTATTTCAATAGCAATATTATATGCAAAAATGTTGTTGACAACAATATGTTTTCGGTTTCATATTTTTCCCGTAGAGACATAGCATATCGAGATCTATTCATTTTCTTCATTTTTAAGTAGCTGAACCTCTTATGGGGTTTCATCAACAATTATATCTTGGGTTTTTTTTTTTTTGAGCACTGACCTTCATATTGTGATCATCTTGATCAACTGTCCATTTTGGAATCGAATGGTCTACCATGCTTTAGCTGTGGTTTACTTTCATTTGCATTCATCTGGTGTCCTTTTTGGACATTAATTCAATTTGGAACATTCTGAGATTTTGTAATTCTCATTGGGTCAATAAATGCATCTGACAGTTGATTTAGAATATTTTGCAAATGAATTATCTTTTGTACTTCTAGTTCACATTGTCTTGTATGAGAATCTAAATGAGATAAGGACAATGTATTCTGTGTTATTTATTTTTTAGTTGTTTATTTTCTTCCCATAATGATGGGAAAATTGTTTCAACAAAATGGCAACCAGAAAACCTTGTCATAAACAAATCTCTAATAATTGGTTTGAGATATTTTATGATAAAAGGGGATTCATAACCAACATATATTCCCAACCTTCTTTGAGGTCCCATCTTTGTGCATTGCGATAGAGAAATTGGAACATAAACCACAATCCAAAAATTATAAGATGAAAAATAATTGACTTCTGACCAAAAAATAACTATAATGGGGAGAATTTATGATAACTTATTGGTCCGATGCTTATAAGTGTAGCTATACATAAGATAGCATGTCCCCATGCTTAAATAGGAAGTTTTGTTCTCATAAGCATTGACCTAGCTATTATTAGTTGAAGACATTTAATAAATGACCGTGCTAGGCCATTGTGTGTATGAACATGAGCAATAGATTTTTCAATTGTTATTCCAATTGACATACAATAATCATAAAAAGCTTGAAAAGTAAACTCAACAACATTATCAAGACCAATTGTTTTAATGACATAATATGAAAATTGTTCTCTTAATTTTATTATTTGAGCAAGTAACCTTGCAAACAACATGTTGCGAATTGACAGTAAACACACATGTGACCATCTTGTCAATGCATTTATCAAAACCATATAATATCTAAATGGTCCACAGGGTAGGTGAATGAGCCTACATATATCACCTTGAATGCATTATAGAAATGCAAGGAATTGCATCCCAACCTTGACTGGTGATGGTATCACAATTAGCTTTCATTGAGAACAAGCAGCGCATGAGAATTCCTTAAATTGAATAATCTTTTAGTTCTTCAATAGATGTCCAAGTGAACTCTCAATAATTTTTCACATATAGTTAAATTGGGATGACCTAATTGGTCATGCCAAATGGTAAAAACACTTCAAGTTTATTGTGGCATAATTTTCAATTGTGCTAAGTTTGTATAGTACAAATCAGAGGAGAAAGCGAGTAGTTTTTCTACTACACATTTCTTACATGATATGATAATTGTGACTTAAAGATATTCAATATTCTTCTCATTTATAATCTCATCATGATATCCATTTTAGCAAATATCTTTAAAATTTAACAAGTTTCGTTGCAACTTACTAGATAATAATGCATTACCTATAATACATCTTGTTATTCCAAGTAATACTATATTAGCTCTTCTAGAACCTTCAATTTATTTTGTACTACCACTTATTGTACTTACATTGGCCTCTTTCATAATAAGAGAGACAAAATATTTTTTATCTCTAAGTATTGTGTGTGTTGTAGCACTGTCAACAAGACACATGTCTTCTTTGTTGGCCTTCGGCTTAACCAATGAATGAAAAGTTTCGATGGTCTTGTAGAATTGATTTCAAAAGAAAATTGATTATTTGAATTAAATAGAGTGTCGCGTTGATAATGTGTAATAAAACTAATAAGAATAGTATTAGGGAAGAGTAATGGATGAGATATGAAGAAAGAATAAATGGAGCAATATTATTTTTAATATCAAAGATGTGTATACATTGAGCAGTAAAAATATTATTTATAGGCTAAAAGTGATGAATATATAAACATATTAAATTTCTAAAAATCTCACCAATTAATGACATTTACTTAATTATATTTTTTCATAACATTTTTCATTTTATTCTTTTATTTATTTATTGCATTTTACTCCTTTATCAAACATAGCCTGTCATGGGAGTTGTTACGGACTGGGCCATAAAGGCCCATCCCAGCGACCCAACACCCAGGCCCATATCCGCGGACCCGACCCGACCTCTCACAAACGATCACCGACAAGGTCGCCACTCTCTGGCCGCTCAGGATTAACGGTTCCGAGATCTTCGTCGCTTTCCGCGATGTCCGGGGTCAGCGCGCAGATCACGGATATCTCCCCGCCTCCGCGATACCCGAAACCTCCTCCACCACCCCGGCTATATAATGAGCCTATACCCCAGGTACAAAGACATCACATAATCATTCACTATACTCCTTCGACCCTTGCTTACTTGAGCGTCGGAGTAATTGCAGGTACACACCGCAATTGCGAGTCCAGAGATCGATCGTGCCAAGGTCAGAGTTCTCATTCGGTTCCACAGTCTCAGGATTCAGAGTTTGTACCGAGGTAGATACTTCGGAACAGGAGTTTTTTTAACGAATTAATCTCAAAGTAATATAAATGAAAATGCTCTTATCAAGTCACAAAAGAAAAAGCCCACAAATGCGCAAAAAAATAATAAACTTGTCAATTTATTAATAAAAGTCATAATAATAATAATAAATAATAATAATAATAATAATAATAATAATAATAATAATAATAATAAAGTATTTTCTTTTTCTTTCGACTGAAGCTTGATGGAAAATGTAAGCACATTTTCCTTATTGAAGAAAGACCATATCATAGACTTGAAAGTTATTGGCATTAGCCGGAACAATTAAGCTAGTATTTAGTTGATTTAAATGGTTTGTATTTGTACAAGCTAGCTGTTGTGACAAAATTTTAATTGGAGTGTCTATCAATTCGGGGGACCGATCTTTATTGATGTATTTTTCACATGATAACCATTCCCATCAACTGTTTTTTTCATTTTTCTTTTATTCAAGTACTTGTGCATTTAGCAAACAGCAACATTCACAGTAACTGGGCTTTTTGACGTCAATAAACAAAAGTCCAAATGGAAAGTGAATGGAAATACCGCAGGGGAACTCAAGCGCCTCACTCACACTCACACAAAACAAACAAAACCTGGAATCCCAAGCGTTTCCGCACCCTTTCTTAGAAACGCTTCTTTCTCATACAACCCAAAGCTCTCTCCTTCTCTGAGACTCAAAGTTTGGAATCCTTGCTGCATTTTGGTTTGGTAGTTTGTCTGAAACCCTAAGACATATCTATTTGTTTGCGTTGATCATCCTGTTATCCTCACAGTTAGCATCAACCCTAAATCACCATTGCCATGACGGATGACCATCGGCATTCCTCCGATAACCCCCAATCGCGTCAGGCTACGCGATCACCTGTCACTTCAACATGGAATCAGGTTTTCCGTGGCGAATCGGAGCTGATAGCGGCTGTTCCGTCGGTAGTGACGGCCGCGGATGCCGTTGAACAACCTTCTATCACCGCCGTGGCGCCTTCTGTAGACGGCGATTGTGACTCTGCTGAGAGCTCCCAAAATGGTGGGGGTAGCAATGGCGACGCAGTTAAGAGGCCTGCCTGGAACAAGCCTTCATCCAAAGGCGGAGCCTTGGAGGCGAGGCAGCAGGTCATGGGCACGGTCTGGCCCGCGTTGTCCGAGTCCACCAAAGCAGCTTCTGTGAAATCGGAGTCATCGTCAAAGGGTTTGTTGGATGGATCGTCTAGGGCTACATTGCAGGTTCGATTTCTTCAATATTTTAGTTTGTTCCACTTAATTGTTCTATTCAGTTTTGTTAATTACTGTCATTTAGGGCTGCCTATCTTTGTAACCTTGTTGATTAGGTTTTTCGTGCGTTCGCAGTGGGTTTCTGAATCTTATATTCATGACACAATTTCGGAAATGCCAGTATTGGTTCCAATTTTTTTAATTATGAAAAATACATTTAGATGCTGTAGTACGTGGAATCCGTGCTAGATCAAGTTGTTGTGTCCAAGTAAATTGATGGATGCTGGATTGTGACATGTGTGATCATTTACTTTGCTGGAATTATGCTGTTTGTTTTATGGTTTATTTGTACGCACGTAGACATTGCTGTTTTTTTGAGTGCCAAATACAGGTTCCAGGAAGCCAGCCTTCTTCCTCTTCGCAGAGACAAGTCAGTGATGATGCAAGTGCAAACAATATGGTGCCAACTCGTCAAAAGTCATTCAAACATAACAATTCAAATTTGTCTTCTAACGATGGCCAACCGCAACAGTCTGCGCCACAAGTTTCGATAGCTGCAACTGGGTCCCACAATTATACTCCAAAGGACCATTCACAAAAAAGTGGATTTGTGTCTAATGATCATCCGCATCAGCGTAATTCATTCAGAAATCGTAACAACGGTCCACATCAGCGTGGAGATGGTGCTCACCATCATAACTATGGGAACAGACGTGATCAAGACTGGAATACTAATAGAAATTTCAATGGTAGAGATGCCCATATCCCACGGGGAGTTGTTCCTAGATTTATGAGGCCACCTCCACCTCCTAATTCTGCTCAATTTATCCACACACCGCCAGTTAGGCCATTTGGTGGCCACCTTGGATTCCATGGTATGCTATATTAATGTCAAGAACTCGAAACTTTTTTCTTTCAGGATATGTATATGATGTGGTGCCTGTATTCATTTTCAGAACTTGCTCCTCCAATGGTATATGTCGCAGCTCCACCTCCACCCCCAGATTCACTAAGAGGTGTTCCATTTGTACCTCCAATGCCACATCATGCAATGTACTTTACAGGTGCAGACCCTCAGTTGCATAATAAGATAGTCAGCCAGATTAACTATTATTTCAGGTAAAGCTTTTACTTTGTTCTGTTAGCATTATGTTTTCGTTGTCTCTTTTTCTTTAACTGGTTTAGAAAGTTGACTGTAAACATGCCACAACTCTTCCATTGCAGTAATGAGAATTTAATTAAAGATACATTCTTGCGGCAGAACATGGATGATCAGGGCTGGGTTCCTATAAAATTAATAGCAGGTTTCAAGAAAGTGAGTTGTTATCGGTATATGTTTGCTTGCTTTTATGATATGTGAGATGGATTACTCTTTTGTTTTCTGTAGATGACTCCATGTAGAAGATTAAATTACATCTAATGAATATCTACCCCTTTCTGGAAGTTACTTTTGGCTGATTTGGGTGCTTGGCAATTATTAGATCATGACTTCTGCATGTAACATTCTTGTTTTGATCAATTTTAATTTATTTCCTCTTTCCTTTTATAATGTCTTTCATATGTCTATGTGCGTGTCTATATATATATATATATATATATATATATATANTATATATATGGTAGCATATGTTCATTATAATTGTATCACATTGTATCAAGAGTTCCTATCACATTGTATCAATAGATAATGTGTTTTGAGGTGGAGAAAACTTGGCTCTTTAAGATCAAGTTTTATAACTGAAATCATCAAAGTGAACATTAAGGTGTATTGTAAGTGCTGCACTGCTACATTTTAAGGTGGCTAGGCTGCCAAAACTAGCTTACTACTCTAAACTAGTTTTAGTGCTCTGATGAGTTAAGCTAGGCCTAGACCTTGTTCTAGTTGTGGAGGATTCAACATCTTTGGTTTTTTCTTTATCCTTCTTTAGTTATCTGCAATATGCTGTAATGCATTGCTGTTTAAGTAAACATGGATTTGAGTTTTTATTAAGTATGGTGTTGTCACTGAATTAAGATACGAGGAAAACCAAAGAAAAGTTATTGTAGTGTCCTCTGAAAAATTTAAAGGATTTTGACAGCAAATGATTAAAACGTCAGGGCTAGGTTCTGAAAAAAAGGATTCTCTTTTTCAAAAAAATAAGTTTTGCTCAACCGTTAACGTGATGAAAATGTGAAATATCTACCAGTGGTTGTCATATGTTAACACCGAAATCGTTTTCCCTTTTCTGATAGTAATTTTATCTGGAGCTATCTGGAGCTCCTGTTGGTGAAATAGGAAAATATAGACTAATATGAATGGAAGTATGGGTTTGATAACCAAATTTGTTTATGCATGAATTTATCCATCATCTTTACAACTACAAGAATGAAAATCCTTTTGATAAGAAGCTAAGTTTCTGCTTTGAACTCACTTTTTTCACCCGTCCTCTTGGATTTTGAAATCCATGTTCTTTGAGTGTTAAGTAATATTACTGTTATTATGACTACTATTAACTACTACTATCACCTCACAACTAATTGAGTGGTGTATTTAATGGATATAATTATTGTAGTGACATTATGGATCTACACTAAGTGTGAACTAACTAAGAAGAGCTCTGTGGTTTGTTATCCATTTTGCCTGATTCATCCTATGCTCTGGTGAATACAGAAGTCAATCGCATTGCATTGTCTTTGAATCTAAACTATGACACAGTGGTTAAATGGAAATGGAGGACTAAACACATGTTTTGGGTGTTTGCCTCCTTTAGGCCACAGTTCTAGAATCTTTTATGTTGATTGTTTTATGTGTTGGAGTTCATCCTATATCATCTATTTAGGTATGTTAGTTGTGACATTATTTCTTACCAAATGATAGTTTTTTTGTGTTTTTTTTTTTTTTTGGTCTCAGGTCATGCATTTGACTGACAGTCTACAGCTTATATTAGATGCTGTTCGAACCTCATCTGTGGTTGAAGTGAAGGTATTTTTTCTGAATCTTGATTCATAGATTTGAATTTATAAATTTCAATGTCAATACTTGATTACATTGAGAATAACTAATAAGAATTTACTTGTTATTTTTCTTCGTTCTATCAATTTATGAAACCTCGTGTTTTAAATTTATTTCCTTTTCTTTATGTCATAGGGTGACAAAATAAGGAGACGAAGTGATTGGAGGAAATGGATCATACCTCCGTCTCTTCAGTTTCCTGATTTTACAGGATCTCAAACCCAAGGAACATTGAATCACGAAGCGCTGGCTGAACAAGTACAAAACATTGCTCTGGAGACAACTAACTATACTGCTATGAGAGGACTAGACGTTCTACCCGATGCTGCACAACCCAAACCTTCATTTGGGGATTTGAATGGCCCATTGCAGCTTCCCAGTAACGAGGGTGTTGGTCAAGTTGGAATTCAAGGCTCAGATCACTCTATTTCAGCAAGAAATTAGAGCTGTAAGATGTGCTTTTAGCACTAGTATTTTTGAGAGGGTCTTAAGAGGGACACAAGAAGCAACAGGGTAATCTAAAGTTGGTCTCAATTTGTGCATTTTGCACAATGGGAATGATTTCTCACAAAGGTATACTTCAGGGTAAATTAAACGGTAAACCCCAAACTTACCCCCCCCCCCCTTTTTTTTCCGTGTGTGGAGCTAGTAGCATAAATCTTGCGATTACTTATAGCATGCTTTCCGTCCTGTGGCTTAGAATTGATTATGAATCCCTAGAAGTAAGAAATTGCTTCTGGAGCTAAGTGTATTCCATCTGAAAACCAAACATGTACTTAAACCCGCACGATTGCTTTTAACTGCGGGATGGTTTGCTTCAATACAGGGAAATTTTGGTTTTGCTTATTTCCCTGATTGCCCCTCACCCACTTTTTAAAATCTTTGGGGTCAGCTTCCTGCCAGTTTTTGGAGCATTATTATGAGTTCATGGATGTTGAATGCGATTCATTCATGCCTGCGTGCTTCCTGGGAAGGAAAGAGTTAATGTGGATTTATACTGCTGGTGCTTGTCATGCAGCTGTTTTAAAGCATGGTGATTGCTTGATCTCGCTTGCTATTTTTCGTCACTGCCAATACTGTGCTTTCTTTGATTTATTAAACACTAAAAATTCCCAAATCATAAATGGCCTCGGTAGTGTAATAATAATAGCCTTTAATTATCGGGTGGTTATTCTTGTTAGTTGCATGTACTTTGAATCTATGCTATTATCTCAAAAAAAAAAAAAAAAAACACTGAACGTCTTAAAACTGATGTCTTATTTATCTTCTTCATAGCCTTTGTAATTGATATTCATTTAGATTTAATCAAGTTTCTTTTGTTTGATTCTATGGGTGTAGTCAATTTTATGACTACACTTCTTTAACGGTGATTGACCATTTCCTGTGAATTTACATGAGTTAATTTAATTATAATTATCAACTGCATCTTTGGATTGATTTGAATTTATGTTTTAAGGTATAATAATCAACATAATGCAACTTTTTATTTTCACTTACCACTAGAGTAGTTAATTTTTATTGAGACTAGAGTAGTTAATGATGTATAATATTTTGTTAAAATTAGAATGTGATACAATTGAGATATAACACAAAAATTTATACTAAATAACAATTTCGTTTTTACTAAAATTTGTTTATTAACAAGAGAACCACAATATTTGTTTTTATTGTTAAGAATTTGTATTCCCTTTGCGTATATTGCACGTCACAACCAAAGACAAAGTCATCAAATTTTTTCGGTGGCCTTCAATGGGTCATATAGATGGGTGAATGAAACTGAATCATCCTGCCATGTGGGTGCATTAAACCCACGCTAATCCAAGGTGGCCGATTCACCCGTGAGCTCAGCAACCAAAATTGGCACATGCCAATGAAAGTTCAAACAGGATTATTACAATGAACCCACACCCACATAAACCAATATTGAAACCCACCATTCAGACTTATCGACAGGGATGGCAATGGGGCGGGGTGGAGTGGGTTTTTATCTCAAGCCGCCCTTGCCCTGCATCTTATTAACAGTAACTTCTACTTGCCTCGTCTCTACCTGCGAATTTTAAACATTATAACGGACACCTTATTAACAGTAATTTCTACTTGCCTCGTCCCTGCCCGTGAATTTTAAACATTATAATCTGCACCTGTCCCACTGGTATCCACCTAGTCCCATGTTTTAAAACACTTGCTAAAATACTATAAAATTTAATCCTTATACAGATTAACATAATCATATAATAAAATATAACAAATGTTAACATTTAACATTGATTAAATATAGAAGAATTCAATAGCAATAAAAATTAAATAACAAGAAAATAATAGACAAATTACAACCAATTTTTCAATAAGTCACACAGAAATATTTAAGATACATATAAGTTTCAAATAAATTTCAAGTAACAAAAAAAAAATCACTTCTTGTCTCTTGTGTAGCTTCCCAACTCTTGAAGCTATTGTTCTTCACTATCCACATTGTCTTCCACATCATTAACTTATTGATAATCATCCATAGTAATAGGATTTCCCTCTACAAATTAAACATGATAAATTCATTAATAAATCAATTATTGTTATTAGAAAACCAAAATTAAAAAAAATAGATAAAACATATGAAGAAATTTACCTTTGTCCATAGCCATTGACCACAACCAATTTCGACAGCACATCAAAGCTTTTATTGTGTCTTCATGTAGATTAGCACGATGAGGACAAATCAAGTGACTGCTTGCACTAAATGCAGATTCAGAAGCAATAGTGGTCATAGGTATAGCAAATACATCTCTAGCAATTTTTTGAAGAGTTGGAGAGAGAGAGAGAAAGTCGACCCCATGACAGTACCGTTTATGGCTGGTGGCTGGCAGCACGGTAGAACGGAGCCCCAAGACAGAGAGACGAGAAACAGAGTAGCACGTTAAAAAGAAAGGAATTAAGTTTGTTGTTAGATTAGAATTGAAGAGTGTCACAATAACACAAGATTAAGTTTGTGAATTGTTGAGTTTTTACTTTTTTTTTAAATTTTATATAATTTTTTTATTATATATATATATATATAATATGTACTATATAGGGTGCGGGGGGAGTAGGGGTGGTTTACCCTATACCCTACCACCCCCCGCATCTACCTGCCTCTCTCTGGAGTGAGTTTTAAACCCACCCCAAGCCGGTTGGGTAGGGTGGGTGCTCTGCGGGTAGGGTTCATGTTGTCGTCCCTACTTATCGAAGCTAAACTTGAGTGTGTCTGCCATAAAGCTTTTTTAACAAGGTTGGTGTTAAGAAATTTGATCCGATGCATTTTTTATCTAAATTTAGGTTATGCTTTAAGTTAACTCAACTTAGCACAAGATCAAATAATTATATAGAGTTTTTTCTTCCCTTTTGGATAACTAGTACATTCGCGTAGTACACAAGTTTTTATTTTTATTTTTATATATATATATATATGTGTGTGTGTGTGTGTGTTTATATGTTTATTAATAATAGACGTAGACATATAAAATTAAGTAACTTTTTTTAAGTGTATGAAAGTAATTTTGAATAAAATATATTAAAATTTAAAGATTTTTTTAAAAAATAAATAATAATATTTTAGTTGTTAGAAAATTTCTAAAATTTAAATTTGAAACGATTACATTAGAGAATTGGTTTTAAATTTTAGTTCAAAATTTTTAATTTTTATAAATTTTAAATAATGTTTATTTTAGATGTGAGAGAATGCTGAAATATAAATTAGGAAATATTTAGTAGGTCTAATAAAAAAAAGTTTAGTGAGCTTTAGCGAAAAACTTCTCTCCAAAAATAATGGTGAAAAAAACCTTGTTATTTTGTTAATATAGATTACTAATAAATTATATGAATTTATAATTCAACTAATTCATTTTACATACCATAATGCTATTTTTATGGCAATATGATGCGTTATAAAATATTTTTTAAATTTTTTCTTTTAAAATTTTATTTTTTTTAAGTTGCCTGCCCGGTATCCAAGGCTTTGGCTTGACTAATCCGGGTCGACCCTGGTCGCGCACCTTGGTCAAGCGATACCAAGCCGCTTACCACTTGGACGAACCCCGGTTGATTCTTTTAAAATTTTATGATTCACTATATATGAATTTAATATTTAAATCTTTAAAAATAATTTTAATGTTGAGTCGATTTGATTTGATCTGATTATAAGTGGGTTAATGCTTGACCAAATTAGAATTAAGATTTAAGAATTGATTCAGTTAAAATATTGGATCATCATAATCTAATTCGATCATGTTCACTCCTAACTATTCTTTTGTTATTTTGGGCGCGTGAAACTAAAACCAAATTAGATGCTTGTTTTGGTATTGGTGGATTAAAATTTAAAATGGCCAACATTACATTAGCTAGGCAGAGCTAAATTCACATATGTACCATATATGAATATGTCAATTCTTGGAGTCACCAGGGTTATAATGATAACTACATGAGAAAAATTGAATGTAAACAGTGGACTAGTCTCATGTAAGAAACCGGTGGTTTCTTAATTTGTTGTTTTCGCTGAACTATAGTTTTCAACCTTCAAGAGCATCCAGCCTGATCCTTAATTTCATTAATATATCTCTCTCCCTTCAATTAAATTTGTCCTTTTCTTCCTTCCTTTCTTTTTTCCCATCGATCTCCTTTATATCCCCTTCTGACCCAATGGTCTAAACAATTAGCCCCAGCTTTATGGCTTATCATCCTTTTCTTCCACTCCACTTTCAAGTTGAAAGTTTCAACTTATCTGCTCCGGTCAAGAGGGCATTTCAATAAAAATATCATATCATTTCAAAGGGTTTTTAAATTATGAATGGACGTAAGAAATGAAGAATACAAAATTACGATGATATTTAAATATTTATATTTATATGGGTTTAATTGTGAAATTGGAATTTAAAATGCTGATTTTAAGTATTTTCATTCTCTTTTAGCATGCACATTCTCTCCGTTGAAATTGTAACAATGTAGAGTTGATTTTAGAATTTTATTTTAAGCAACATTTATAAAGTATTACTTTAAATTAAAGGCCTTTACTGTTAAGGGTTTAGGCATCCCTTTATAAACATTACGTAAAATAAATCTTAAAATTAATTCTACCAATTCTAATTTTAGAGGAGAAAGAGTATAACTTAAAAGTGAGAGAAAATACTCAAAATAGGTACTTTGAACTTTAATTTTAAGATCAACTCATACAAATATAAATCTTTAAATATCACAATAATCTTATAATTTTTGTTGTTTTGAGCCAAATCATAACAATATTTTTTAGAGAGTGCATTTAAAAGTTTGCATCTTTCCATAGTGTTAACTAACATAGATCACAAAACAGATCAACTCGAGGGGGCGGGGAAAGGCGGGCAAGCCGATTTTTGTGGAACAAATTGAAAATTTTAATTTATTGGGTTAAACTCTTAACTTTTGAGTTGATTGAATTGACTCATGGAGTGGAGTAGATTGTCTCACAGGTTGAGAAAAAAAATTTAATTATGTTTTTATTTAAATTGGGTGAAAAAAAAAAAGAGAACAACAAACCAAATCGAGGACACTAAAATGAGAAAGCCTTATATATGTGTGTGTGTACAAAATTTGATATGTTTTTCCCATTTATACAAGGATCAACATCTATTTTTAACTCACCTAAAAAATTGACTTGTCTGATCTTGACTTATTTAAATATTATGAGTTGACATGTCTTATCTCATTTGTCATCTCTAATTCTATACTTTACAAGCCTATTATTCTCCTCCACTTTAATCATCATATAATTATCAAAATACACATCCATTATAAGTCTAAGAAATTCCTTAGAAAATGTGTAAATTGCATTATTACTTTGGGAGCAAAAGTTTATTTTGGTCATTGTCAAATCAGTAATGAATTAATTTAATCTTTTAAAAAAATGTTTAATTTGGTTTCTACTAATTTTAAATTTGGGTCAATTTGATCCTAAACAAATAAAAATATTCAATTTAATTATATCAATTTCAAACTCAGATTAAGCCCCTATTAATTTCAAAGTCATGTCAAGTTACTCTTTTCGTGCTTAATCACTTCATAGATGTGGTTAACTACGTTTTTAGAAATGTAAATAAATAAATTAAAGATATTATTACCATTTTTTTCTCCTTTCCTATCCATGCTCTTCTATTTCCTTCTCTCACAACTCCTCTGACACTTCCTCTTCCAATCCCTCTCTCTCTCTCTTGGGAGGATGAGGATGCAATGTTGGAGATAAGTATAAGTGGAGCAACGATTTGGTGAGTGGTGGTGAAACTGAGCAACTGTAGATAGAGTTAGGTAGGTGCGTCAGAGGAGTTGGAGTTAGGATAGGAGAGATAAAGTGACAAAAATGTCTTTCACGTGTTTAATTATATTTTTAAAAATGTGTTTGATTATATTTATTAAGTGTTATTAAACACAAAGGGAATAATTTATCTCGAGTTTAAAATTAACATAGATTAAATTAAATATTTTTATTTGTTATGAATTAAATTAATCCAAACTTAATATTAATAAAAGTCAAATTATATTCTTTTTAAAAAAAATTAAATTATCTCATGAATAATTTGGTACGAACCAAAATAAACTTTCACTCTCAAAATAATAAGGCAATTTACTCATTTTCAAAGGAATTTCTTAGACTTCCACCGGGTGTGTATTTTTTGTGGTACTTATGTTATAACTAAAGTAGAGGCAAATAGTAGACCTATAAAGTACTCATAAAACCATATCTATACAAGGACACAAACCTCAGCATTTCTTCCCCTTTTTTTGTTTCTTTTCTTTACGCGTGTCAGTGGATACGTACATAATGCAGCTTGCACAATCTAAGGCTTGGAACAATATGACCCCGTAACACTGCCATGTGCCAACTGTTAGCATGGAAATGGTTCGTATAACTGCAAGCGTCCAATGTGCGCGTTGGAAAGGACAGCGAATCATCTTTGGCCACGTGTTGCGCTCTCTCATCTTTAAAGACGGGGTCTTTTTTTTTCTGTTTTGTGTTTCCCCTCTCTTTTATTGTTTGCTTCCAACTACGTAGGACTTTTCCGTAGGGCGTCCTAGGTTCTATACTTCCCACGAAATCTGTGCCCCCGCTCAGGGAAGCAAAGATGTAACGTAAGAAGAGGTGATAGACCCAATAATTCAATTAATCTAATTGAAGAGTCTAAAAAATTATAAATAAAGTGTATGACATATATAGATAATATGAAAATTTGTATTTGATTTGATTCTATTCTCTCTAAAATTTTTTCTTCTCTCTTAATTTCATTTCCTCTCTTAGGAGAATTTCTATCTATCACTATCCCTTTCTAAATACAAAAAATTACACAAAAATATAGCATTACTTTCATAATTCTTCTTATACAATTTTACTTCGCACCCAACAGTTTGATAAACCAATTCAACTTTTGCTACCTACGGACAAATGAAGAAATATGGACAAAGCATCCTCTACAATATAATATGAGAATTCTTATTTGAGAAAAATTATAAATAGGATTCATTAAAACACTAAAATGCTAAGTAGGATTCATTTTGATTTATTTTTTAAGAGATTAATTTATATATTTTTTTTTCCACCTAAGATGTCCATTGGAGTAGTAATAATCCTCTCATAATAATTAATGTGTTTATTGATAATATAAAATAATTTTATATTATTATTTAATTATATATTATTACATAAATAAAATTAATTAAATTTTACTTTTAATTATTTTTTAATGATAAGATTCCTAATTTTATTATCTAAAATAAAGAATCGTACCTTAAAAAATTTTAATTTAAAAAATTTTAGTTATAATAAAAATCTTTTTTTCTCTTGCTAAATTTAGTTATCAAAATTAAAATTAAAAAATTTTAATTTTGATGCGTGTTCTCATTAAATTGAAGAAATAAATTGACAAGATGACTTTAAAAAAGAAAGTAGAGTGAGGAGATTGGAATTTAATTTGAATTTTTAACTTAACGAAATGTAAGAATAATTATTAAAATGTGAGTTTAATCGTGATAAAATAAATCTCTTGCACTGATATAATTAGTTTTTGACATATTAATAAATATATAATTTAAAAGATAAAAATCACCTTTTTATCAAATAATGAATAAGTTACTCGAAGAGTAAGACGAGAATTTCTAATGGACGCAACAGATTGCTACGCTGCCTTTGCTAGCTAGCTGACAAAACGTCCCAATAAATAATTAAAATATTAGTAATATGACAAAGACTCTCAAAATAAAAATAAGACTCAGACTCTGATTCTGATTGATTTTCTCTCTGAGCACCTATATATACACACTCAATGACGCTACAGCTTTAATGGGCCAATCAAACCATCCCTGAAAGGTTTCGTTAGCAAGCATCATTGGAAATTGAAAGTGCCACATAAATATAGCTCAAATTGGTTCTACCCTTTTATCGTTTAGGTCGGTCTCTCATAATTTTTTCAACTATTACTATTAAAGCCTTTTCTTTCAATAAATCTGGCAATCCCAAATGTTAGTAGAAAGGGAAATAAAAATGTTGCACGATTTGGTTTGATTTTACCATGTCACTATATGTAAAGAAGCAAGATATAGGGGGTACTGTAGTATTTAAATTAGGAGCTGGTGTCTCAACTTCATATGGAAAAGGTTGGTGTGAAAATGGCAAGTGGGTGGAGAAGAAGAAAGCAAAAGTAGAAAATTATAGTTGTTGGGATGAAGTAGCTATAGCTAGGTTCCTTTTCCTATATGGTAATTAGAGAATAGTGAATAGAGTAGATATGCTATAATGATGGACAGATGAGGTGGGAACAATGGCTGGCTTAAAGGGAAAAAAAGCAAAAGGGTACACAAGCTGTTGCATATTTTGAGTAGTTGTTCTCCAAGACTCACTGTGTGACGGGGAAGAGCTTGGGACAGAGTAATTCAGAGTCGACAGCTGTCCAGTTCTGAATAGAGAAGCTAGGCTGAATGTTCAGAGGAACATGCCCACAAAGAAAATTGTTTGAGAATCCTAAAGTATAAATTTAATTTATCTATGCATTTTAATTATATGTTTATCATATTCTCCTTGAAATATTTAAATACTTATAAAATATATTTAATATGTATTTTTATAAATAATTTTAGAAATTTTAAGATGGGTTTAGTTTTAGTTTTAGACTTTTAGTTTTGTTTTTTTATTTTTATTATTTCTTTCATAAAATTTTGAAAATAAAAATTAAAAATGAAAACTCAAATCAAACACAGCCTTATATTTTACACAAGCTTAACACGAGAAATACTTGTATCCTGTACGGAAGAAATTGTTTTATACACCACTTATCATCTCAACCTTTAATTTTTGTTGAGCCTATAACTTTCCGTTATTTCCAAATATGTTTTAATTGTAAAGGATGATTTGTGGAGCATGATTCTTTTTCTTCACGGAGTACAAAAGAATGACTCGCTCAACACATTATTGTTAAACATACATATACTATCATTAAATTTTATTTGTTGAGATTCATGAACAATAAAGTTGATCCCATTCAATTTTGTTATTTGAATATACAAAAATATGTTTATATTTTGTCATTCTCTCACAACACATCATAAGACCCACTTCATAAAAATGGTTCTCACATTGTATTGTGAGAAGAGTAACAATATATAAATATATTTGATTTCTTATGTTTAATAAACATTTTCCGTATTATTATATGTGCTCAAAGATAATGTATTAAAAATTCCTTTGAGCAACTAATCTCCAATCATTTTTGTTTTTTTTACTACCCTAGCAGGTAAGGCATTAAAATTGATTGTCCAAATTAAATAGTGTATTCAATTTTTGAGATAGAAAACATTGACTGTGTTTTTTTCTCTCTCTATTTTATAAGATTTGAACACACAACCTCTTGAAACAAGACTATGAAAAATGTCAATTGAGTTTTTAGCTCTTAAAATCTGATCTCCAATCTTTAAAAATTCATAACTGTTTTTTTTTAATTGTATGAAAATTTATAAGTGTACAGATATGGAGAAAATATATTTGGCAACATTTATATTCAAAATATAATTATAAACAAAGACAATAATTGTTTATAAAATCACACTATTTTAAAAAAAAAAATTCCTCTAGGTTCTTTGAAGACTTATAAAGGTACTTATAGATTACTCATCAAAGTAATCCTCTCATCACATACTTGTGAGATACAAAATTACTTCTTATTAAATGTGTCAACTATCCTCCACTAATGTAATGAATATTGACAAATGAATGAGTAGAAAGAATGAACTTTGTTACTTCCTCATTGATTAGAGAGTTGTTTATATACATTGGCTAACTTAATTACGTGCTACTGGTAGAATAGGTAATATAACTAACCCATAATAGACTAACTATTTTAACTGAATACTAGTTAGGTAATTTACACATTGTCCTAGTGTTACACTCCCTCAAGCCCAGGAGTGTGAATGTTGAGCACGCTGAACTTGGATAAATTCGCTTGGAAAGGACCAACGTGTAGTGGCTTTGTCATGATGTCTGCAAGTTGCAGAGATGATGGCAGGGGCAGCAGATGTATGAGGCCAAATTGAAGTTTTTCTCAGACTAGATGGCAATCTAGTTCGATGTGCTTAGTTTTCTCGTGGAAGCTTGGATTCTTAGCAATGTGAATAGCTAACTGGTTGTCACAAAACAAGGATATTGGTAATGTTGGAGGGGAATCCAAGTCAGTCATCAAGTGTTGGATCCATTGAAGCTCACATGTTGTTAAAGCAAGCGCTCTGTATTCTGCTTCAGCGGAGCTACGAGAAATTGTTGATTTCTTCTTGGACTTCCATGAAATTAAAGCTAGACCAATCATGATGCAGTGACCTATGATTAACCTGGGAGTGTCTCTGCATCCTCCCTAATTAGAATTGCTGAAGGCTATGAGCTTCAAGTCTAAGGATGAGGAAAAGAACAAGCCCTGAGCAGGGGACTTTTTGATGTATTGCTAGACTTTTAGTGCAACTTTGTGGTGTCTATCAGTAGGAGTAAACAAGAATTGAGTGAGTTGTTTCACAAGAAAGGAGATGTTCGATCTAGTAATTCAAGAGCATATTTGCGTTGAGTGAGGAGAATTCCTTTGGATGTTCGGGTCACTTCAAGGCCAAGGAAATACTTGAGAGCACCTATGTCTTTGATTTTGAATTTTGAATGTAAGAAGAAATTTGAGGAGTTACTGCAGGGTATGTGGAGTTAGTTGGATGAAATGGTTTATCATACGTGTGAGCGCGTTGAGATGCTACCAGTGGTAATTGACTGTGAAAAGTTGAGTTTGGTGAGGGCTCAAGGTCAATGATATTGGAAATGCTGTGAAATAGGAAAATAATCTCAAAGAACATGGCGTGTCGTGAGACAAAAAATTTTCTATAATTCATATCAAATAGTATAGGGCCTTTCATTCCTGGTTTATGGCCAAGGAATATGCATTTTCTGGACCTGGAGTCAAATTTGGTCCTCAAATTTGGATTAGTGCATGCAAAACTCAAGATGCCAAACACTTTGAGGTAACTTAGATCAAGAAGCTTGTTTTATAGACACTCATATGGACTTTTATTGTTAATGGCAAACGATGGAAATATGTTCAGAAGGAAAGCAACATGAGAAGCTGCATAAGACCATAATAGTTTTGGCAAGTTTCATTGAAACATTAAGGCTCGAGTAAGGTTGAGTAAGTCCTGATGTTTTCGTTCAACAATGATATTTAGTTGTGAAGTGGCTACCCACGATGTTTGATGGATTATACCTTTAGAAGCATATAATGATTTGAGGGTGAATTCTAGACAATTATCAGTTCTAATAACTTTTATGGCTTTGTGAAATCAATTTTCAATCATGGAAAAAAATTGCTTGACTAAAGGTGAAGCTTTAGCTTTGAATTTCATGAGGAATAACCAAGTGTGCCTAGAAAAGTTATCTACTACTATTAAGAAATATTTGTGGCCATTCATTAATGCAATTGGGGCTGGACCCCAAATGTCCATGTGTACAAGCTCAAAGGAAGAGATTTAGTTATGCTAATAGGAAATGGCAAAAAAATTTGCTTTGCATATTGACATATATCACAAGAATGAGGTATAACAATAGAAATGAAAGGAAAATTATGATGCATAGTATGTAATCTATCTTGAGACAAATGTCCTAATCTAGTGTGCCACGGGCCATTTGCAAAGGAATTCATACAAAAGTTTATTGGTAAATCTGCAGTCAAGAGTGGTTGAGGCTTTGGTTTGGAGCTTCCTTGGAGGATGTATAATTCACCTTCAACCTTACCATTGCCATTCATCCTTGATGCAATAGGATCCTAAATAATGCACATGGTGGATGAGAAATTGCAGTGACAAGCTAAATCTTTGGTCAATTTTGTTACTGATATGAGATTAAAATGAAATGAAGGTAAGTAGATGGCTTCATAGAGTATTAAATCAGCATAAACATGCACAATTCCTTTTATATCCGATGTGATTTGATTGCCATTAGGAAGATTAATGATGATTAGATTAGTGAATCTATAAGATGTAAAATATGGAAAAGGTATTAGAGATGTGATCAGTTGTCCCAGTATCAAGAACCCATTGAGACTGGTTACCATTAGAATAAGGAAGAGTGGAATTGTTGTTGACAGTGACATTGGCATAAGATGGAGTAGTATTCACATATGTTAAACCAAAAGGTGGCAATAGAGCTAGAAGGCTGCAATATTGTTCTGCAGTGAAACCAAAATTGAAACCTTGATTGTTCTGCTCCTTGTTGCTTTGCACATCAGTTTATGCATTACCACTATTAGCAACAACACAATTTACTGATTTTGGATTCCTGAACTTGTATCCATGGGGAAAGCCATGGATGTAGTAACACTGATCAATCGTATGTGCACGTTTGCCACATTTTGTACACTTAGCTCCTGAATTTTGTGACTTATGTTGCGAACCATGACTTTAAGAATATTGAGTAGAAACTCTGTCTTGAGTCACCTTTCTTGCATCATTATAGGTTGCATTGAGCAGAATCTTGTATCCATCAGCATTAGTAGCCAAGAATTGGCGTTCTTGTTGAAAAACGAGACCAAACAACTTGTTCAAGGATGGTAAAGGTGCTATAAGCATTTTTTGAGATCTAACTCCAAAAAATTGCTCATTTAATCCCTTTAGAAAATGTGTTACATTCATAGAATTTCATTGATCGTTGACCTTTGCAAGTGCATCACAAGAGCAACACAAAGTACAAGTGCAAATAGGAATTGCTAGAAGCACACCGAATTCATCAAACAGAGTTTTTAATCCAGTAAAATAATTTGTGAATGATTGTTCACCTTGGCAAAATGAAACAATTTCTTCTTGTAAAGCTGAAATGTGGAATATATCGATTTGTGAGAATCGCTCCTGTAATTCCTTCCAAAGTGCTTTTGCATTGTCAATCCACAAAACACTCTGAGCTATTACTGTGTTGAGAGAACACACGATTCAAGCTAAGACCATCGTGTTACATCGTTGCTAGAATAGGTAAATTGGCCTAGAAAGGAGTGGAGCTTGGATTGATCCATCAATGAATGCAAGCTTGTTCTTGGTGAGAAGGCTCATTTGCATTGACCGTTGCCAAGAGTGATAATTCATTTAATTGAGAGGAGGAGAAATGAGTACAAGCGATCGGCTTTCGTTTGGATGCAAATAGTAAGGGCTGCTCGAATCTTGCATGCTAGCGAGAGTTTGATTTGAAGAAGGAATGATTGAGGGAACTCGTTGGTTCTCTACCGATTGAGAGACAAAAATGGTTGCATCTGATTGAGAAGCTATGGAAGAGTGATGAATCTACTTGTCACTTTCTGAAATTTTCAAGGAATCTTGAGAATTTTGAACTCAAGAATCGAGACTTCACAATGAGCTTCTCAATCACCAACTGAAACTATAGAAATTCATCCAAGAATTGAGATGATTCTTGAAGGACTTTGCAAAATCGTAGGAGAGGTGCATAATTTGTAAGAATGTTGCGAAAGTGTGTTTGCAATGATACCATGACAAATGAATGAATTGGAAAAATGAACTATGTTACTTCCTCGTTGATTAGAGAGCTGATTATATACATTGGCTAACTTAATTACCCGCTATGGGTAAAATAGTTACTCTAACTAACCTATAACAGACTAACTGTTTTAAATGAATCCTAGTTAGGTAATTTACACATTGTCCTGGTGTTAAATGTATTACATCTTATTATGTAGTTTAAATTTTAGATGATTTTATTCATTGCATGGATGTAGTTTATTTATTATATATTAAAATTAATAAAGTATTTGATATTGGACTTGGACGATATTAACATTGGATGTGTAACAAAATGGAAAATGTCCCCACAAAAATGTATGAATCATGATTATGGAAAAAAGAAAAATATAAGATGTGCACACAGAAATAATAATATCATAAAATTAGAAAGAGTTTGAAGAAAAAAAAAAACTGTGGCAGTACTTTGCATGATATCGCCTAAAAAAAAAGGAAAGGGACCATCCAAGCACTAGGTACGGTAGATAGGTGTCTGAGAAGAAAATGACATGAAAAAAATCTAAAGAAGGGTGACGTTAGCTTTAAGATAAAACATATCATACAAAATTATGCAACATTGATCCACATCAACCTTATTTTGTTTCCAACACAAGCCTTTCAGATTGATAATTTTGCTTAGAACGTCCCGTTGAGGAGAAAAGGTTTCAAATCTTAGAAATAAATAATAATNACCTTCTAAGAAGAAAGGCAAACAGAGATCATTACACAAACCAATCTAACAACTTCCAAAACTAGTCACAAAGAGAGCAACAAACACACAGCCAAGCAACCAAAAACACCAAGAAAAAATAACAAAAAATAAGGCAATATTCACAACAAGCCACACCTGGCTCTTATCCCAATCCCTTCGGCTAAGCCATCAAAGTTGGGCCAGGTGCTATAGACAAAAAAATGCCTAACAACCACCAAAATCAAGGGAAAAAAAAATAAAATCCAGAAATCCGGCTAAGAATCAAAACAAGTAAAAGAAGAAGCAAGTTCTATCAAAACACAACCAAATGAACACAAAGCATCTCTGAGAGCCCAACGGAGGGAAGGTAGGTCCACCAACAATAACTAGTAAACCAAAAAATAAAAGAACCATAAGGGTATAACCTCAAGAGAAACAGGAGCCAACGGAAATTCACTAGCCCTTTTTCCAATAGAATCTCCATTTTCTAAGCATGGTTGGTCTTGAGACAGTTCGACAACTGCTTGTGCGAACTTTCCATCCCAACCTTTCATCCAAAACGTCAAGCCTGATCTTCATCTACCAGATTTCTAGCTCCCAATTTGGTAGTTTATTTTCAAAAACCAAAATGTTCTTGATATTCCAAATGGACAAAGAAACCACATAAAAAGCATAACCCAACACCTTTTACCTATACTAGAAAAGCGGACACCAGACCACGATAAAAAGAAAGCCATAAGATGTAGTGGGTTGCACCAATGAAGACCCCACCACCTGAGGCATTCATCCCACAAAAGATGAGATTTGAAGCACCCAAAAAATAGATGTCTCACCCATTCAGGCTCAGCCTCACATAGAGGGCACATAGAATTGTCAAGAGGAATGATATTGAACCTGCGTAACTTATCCTTTTGTATTGAGCTTTTCTTGCAAAAGGAACCAGACAAACAACTCAGCTCTTGAAGGGGCAAGGCCCTTCCACGTCAATCTAGTCTAAGAGATCTCCATGTTAAGGTCAAGTGCTTGTTTCTAAACCTCCTTAGTGAAGGATTTGATATTGAACTTTTCAGATAGGCAAAACCTCCAACATCTCTCATCTTTTGAACTTACACAAAGAGTAAATTGTTCCAAAAAAGTATGACAATTAAATACTATATCTTGTTCCCAAAGAAAAAGGGACCGTTTCTAACTCAGTGCCCACTCCCAAAATTGACCATTCTCCACTCCCATTTTAGCAATTAGACAAAAAAATTTACTAGAAAAACCAAACAATCTTGGGAATCTAACTTTAAAAGGGCAATCACCTAACCACACTTGGTGCCAAAAAATAGTACTTCTCCCATTTCCAACCTTCCTCCAAATGCCTATAGCAACCATAGTTGAAAAACTCGGTTCGGCCCGACCAGGTCGACCCGAAACCCGGTGACCCAGCAATGGGACCGGGTCGGTTATCTGAGTGGATTGGCCACGTTTTAGACCCAGACTGACCTGACTGATTTTTGTAAAACTCGGTGGCCCGGTCGGGTCATGGTTTGTTTTTTTTTTAATTTTTAATTTTTTTTAAAAAAAGGCAAACAACGTCGTTCAATAAAGATTTTTTTAAAAAATTACTGTTCATCAAATTGAGTTGATTTTATAAAATATATGTTTAAGTTCCTCATTTTTGTACTTTTTTTTATTACATACACTTGTTTTGCTGCCTTCTTGTAATAAATATTGAATACTCCTGTAAAATTGTTGTTATGTATTTTTGATTTAAAACTTGGTTTACTTATATTTAGAATTGAACTTGCCATTTGTGATTTAGGATCTTGAATTTGTATTGTTTATGTATGATATGACATTTGAAGTTTGATTCTTACTTATATATTTTAAGTGGTTTTATGTTATGATGGATGTTTAACTAAATGCATTTTATTTATTTAAATTTTTTAATTTTTAAGGTTATATATATTTATTATTATTTTATTTATGTCCGGGTCAGTGACCCAGCAGGGTGGTTGGGTCAAATTTCAGGTTGGGTTTTATAACTATGCTAGCAGCAACAGAAAGAAATTATGTTTTGAACATTATTTACATAAAGTATCACTTATTTTAAAGCAAAAATTCAGATTTGGTTTGTTTTAATTTTTGGTTACCTTCATCCAACATTTAAGTAAAATTAAGAAGATAATTTTTTTAAGGAAACAAATTAAAATCGAGAAAATTAAAGTTTTTTTTTTGTTAGCTTAAGACAAGAACATGTCTTTGAATTTATCAAACATTTTGAAAATGATTAAAAAAATCAAATTACAAAAAATTTAAGAATTTAATTTAAATAATAGTTGATCATACCTTTTAATAACAATATTAATTAGTAAATATATTTAAAAATATAACTATTAAAGTGTAACGATGTGAAATTGTAATAGATGAATTATGGATAGAAATGGAATGTTTATAGTATTTTCTGCATTTGTGGTATTTGAATTACAAGGAAATGGGATAGTGATAGAAAACTAGAGAGAAGAATATCCTAGAGAGAGAGGTTAGGATCAAACCAATGTCATTTTCCATACCAATGTAATCCCCTTCCTCTCCTATTTATACTAAATTGGGCTCCATTAATTGGGCCAATTTCTAATTCGGGCATTTATTTACTTAAGCCCGTTACAATACTCCCCCTTTAAAAATGGAACTTGTCCTCAAGGTCCAAAAATTAAAAAAAAATAGTTTCCTCCAGGATCCCATTGCATAATGTGGAATTTGCTAAGATTAATTGTGCCAACCTTGAGAAATTTCAGAAAAAAATTTGTGATGATAGTAGCCCCCTTGCTGCCATTGCCACATATCAAGGTCCAAAATTCGTATTGAGCTTAGCCTACTTGCTCATTTCTGGTTTGCACTAGACCCAGGAGACCCCAAGGCTCCCTTTACACATTTTCCCCCATTGAAACCCTAACCTCCTTCTTCCTTGTGAAACTCACAGCAACTGCTGCCCTTCCCATCACTAGCAGTGAGGCTGCCGCCGCTGGCATGGCCCATGAGGTTCCCCTGCCGGTCGTCGTTCCCCAATCGCGATTAAGGGCAGGTTGTGTCCTTTCACTTCCACTCTCAATGAAAGCACCATTTGTAACGATGTAAAATGTTATATGAGGAATTATAGAACAATTAGAACAATTGTGGATAGTTTCTGCATTCTTTTGTGTTTGAATTACAAAGAAAAGGATAGAGATGGAAAACTAGAGAGAAGAATCCTAGAGAGAGAGAGGTAGGATAACCTAAATCAAATTTTCCATACCCATGTAATCCCCTTCCTCTCCTATTTATACCAAATTGGGCTCCACTAATTGGGCCAATTTCTAATTTGGACATTTATTTACTTAAGCCCGTTACAATACTCCCCCCTTTAAAAATGGACCTTGTCCTCAAGGTCCGAGAAAAATTAAAAATTTCCACCCGGATCCTATTGCATAAATTGTAACTTGCTGCAAGTGTCTTCACAAATTAGGCTAATTTCTGGAAATTGCAGAAGAAAATCTCCTTTGGCAGTTGCCCAAATTAAGGATCTCGTTTTTGTTATGCAATTGCCAACCAGCACAGTCCAAAAATATTGCTTCTTTACTATTGGACCGTATTGGGTTTGGCCCAAATGCACAAGCTGAGGCTCCACTTGAACCATGAGGCCACAAGAGCTTTTTTCCTCAATTCCCCCAATTGCAACCCTAGCCTCCTTCTTCCTCTCCCATTCTTCCCAGGTTGTTGGTGGCTGCTCCCTTGCCTCCATGGCCACCAATGCTTTTCTTCCCATTAAAACCAACGCGGCGACAGCCGCCACCATCACCCGTGCTCGCTCTGCAACTTTAGTTTGAGCAATTTCTGGCAAAATTGATCTGAAATCTTGCTGGTAACGATACAGGAATGTTACCTCGAAATTCCTCCAATCCGCTGACGGATTCCGCCGACGCCACAGCCGAAACCAAGTCAGATCGCGACCCGACAACCCTTCTTCAACCTGCAGCAACCGCTGCAACTCTCGCGTTCCTTTGGCGGTCCAAAACTTCGACACGCAAAGAAGCCACCAGTAGTCGTGCTCACCGTCGAACAAGGGAACAAGGCCTGAGCTCTCCGAACCACCATGGGAAGCGGTAACCGCCGGCATGGTGTTCAATGAAAGCACCATTTGTAACGATGTAAAATGTTATATGAGGAATTATAGAACAATTAGAACAATTGTGGATAGTTTCTGCATTCTTTTGTGTTTGAATTACAAGGAAATGGGATAGTGATGGAAAACTAGAGAGAAGAATATCCTAGAGAGAGAGGTTAGGGTCAAACCAATGTCATTTTCCATACCAATGTAATCCCCTTCCTCTCCTATTTATACTAAATTTGGCTCCATTAATTGGGCCAATTTCTAATTTGGGCATTTATTTACTTAAGCCCGTTACATAAAGGTGAAAATCAAACAAATAGAGAAGAAATCCATTGTGGATTGAGATGACTAAGAAGCATCATTTTGGCTTTTTGATTGGCGGTCAAGGAAAAAATCGCAAGGAGAGAATGATTTATTTCATGTTTGGAAGTGGGATGACAATGGATGATCTTATGATCCCTTTCTTATTACTCAAACTTCATTTCTCTCATTCTTTTTCATTAAATTTGTCGCACATCTAAATCTAAATAATAAGAGAGTGCCTTATTTTATTTCTCTTTACTCTACTCTGTATCTTTTCTTCATCTTTTATTAATAATTGTCACTTCTTTCATCACTTGTAAATCTCTCGTACATGGCTTGATATAATTTTATAGTATTTTGTAAAAGGTAAAAAATAAACTAAAAATGATGTTGGAATAATCCCAACAAAAAATTGATGTTGGTATAAAGAATTCATAGTAACACAAGTCCCACTTTGGCCCCAAATTCTTCCCCTAACAGTCCTAACATAACTTTGTTAACAAGCTAAGACTGAAATGGATTAAGTAACTACTTCAGAGCAAATTGTTCTTGGTGTGTGAACTATTGATATATAATTGGATGGCTTGTATTATAGCAGTTGTAGTATTTTGTTCACTCTAAAGTTTTTAAAAATAAAATTGTGGAATTTCATTTTGAATCCTGTAGTAAGTGTTAAACTTTTTACGGACTGTAATATTTTACAACCTGTTGAGAATTAATTTTGTAGATAAAAATGAATTCAATTCATGACAGAAAGAATTGAATTGAAGTATGAATTGAAGTATAAATTGAATTCAATTTTAATGTTTAGAATAAACTAGTAAAGTAAAGAATTGAATTGAAATAACGTATATGAAATTTTCAGTCTACCCTCACTACTCACACACCCTACGTCATCTCCATCTCCTCATCTCTATCTCAACTTGGTGTTCTATATCACAAAAAACTAAATGAAGTATTTTGATTGCTTTTTTAATTGTGCCTGTCACAAACAAAAAAAAATCAAAGTAGCTAATGCTTTTTGTCACAAAAAATCAAAGAAGGTATTATTTTTTTGGATGACTTGGACAATAGGTGGGAGGTGGATGGAGAGGAGAAAATGGAAGGAGAAGGACTTGACGAAGAGGAGGAGGTGGGAGGTTAGCAAGGAGGAGAATGAGGTGAAAAGTTGCTTTTGACAATAGGGGTTGAACGAAGAAGAAAAGAGGAATAAATGATGAGGGACATTTTTTATTTTTCTTTTTTTTATGTTGAAATCTTTGAATGGAATTTCAAAATCAAATTAAAAGTGCTGTCTCTGTTTAAAAATTAAATTCTCATTAAAATTGAATTCATTGTCATTATTGTGTTTTAAACCATAGAATTTAATTAAATTCCTGAGTTTCCATAGTTTCAAATCAGGCTGTTAGGGCAAATTGTAATTAATTCAGTAGTTAATCTCGTTAATAAAATATTTTTAGTTGATTGTTGTTAAGGATAGACCACCGTTACAATGAAAAATGTTGCAGGCATGTAGGTTGGTGCTGTGCCGACGTCAGCACCAGCACCACCTTCCTTGCTGGAGCTATCATCCATGCTGCCTGCATCTCCACTCTCGTAGCCTTGCCGGAACCACCACCATACCACCTGTCCACTGTCTGTCGTCATCACGTCGAATCTTCACAAAGATAAAGGAGGTGGGTCACACATTGCAATAATAATTCCTATGATAATTTTGGAACCAGAGCACATTCTCTTCAAAAATGTCTTCCATCAACAAGAATACAAGATCCAATAATAATTTTAGTGATGAAAAATTACTAGTTTAGTACGGATAAAAATACAAATTTATCAAATAAGTGAAACATAGAATTTGATTTAAACTTTTGAAATAATTTTATTTTTATTTTTTATATAATTATCCACGATTAATTTTAAGATGAAAAAAAAGGTCCGTTTGTCTTCATTTTGTTTTACTGGCTGTCAAAATAGAATATTTTTATTAGGAAGGGAGGGAGAAGCTTATTTGTGGCTTAGCATAGATCCTTTCTGTCCATCCATAGGGGATCTTGGTCTGACGTGGGGGGGTGTGTCACGTGTCGAGAGTCGGACGCGACTACTCAGAGAAAGTGCTGCTACAAAAATACCATCAACCAACCGTTGATTGCAACTAGTAATTACTACTAACAGTACTTTTACTAGCTCTACAGCGCCTCTCCGCTCCAGATTGAATCTCTCTGCTTCTTAAACAAGCTTTACAATAACAAGAATGTTGCCATCGTCATCACCATCACCATCAACCCCGCCTATTACTTTTACCACTGCCACTAACCAAAGCGGTAATAATAAACCCCCCTTCAAAGTCTCTTCTGCCTCTCCCACAGCCAAGACGATGGAAGAGGTGTGGAAGGACATCAACCTTGCCTCCCTCAACGACCAGGCCACCCGACCCACCCCCACCACATTCGGGTCGGGTATTATGTTCCAGGACTTCCTCGCCATCAACAGCCACCACCCCGACTCCTCTCACTCCGACTCTCCTCCTAGTAACGCCTCTCTCTACTGCGCCCCACATCAGAACGCCCTCACTGCCCTCAGCCTCAGCTCCCGCCATCATCCTCTTATTGGGCCCAACAAGGCCCCGGCCCAGCCCAAGGCAGCGACTTGCGCTTCTTCTCTCCCCTGCTTTGGGAGCACCCCTGCAGGGGATAAACGGAACAAGCGCATGATCAAGAACCGCGAATCTGCAGCGCGATCGCGAGCTAGAAAGCAGGAAATATGTTGTTTGCTTCCTCATTAAGTTTAATTCTCCTCTCTTTCTTTTCTATGCTATACTAATTTTGTATATCTTAAAATAGATATATCATTGGTTGACACCATAAGTATTTAAGTGCGTTTTTTATTTACTTACATGCCCTGGATGGCCAAGTGGCCATAACCACCAAGCACAAAATTGACTAGGATTGTTTAAACATAAATGCTCTTTATTCTGTGTGATTTGAATAACACGAACCTACTTGTTTGTTAACTTCAGGCATACACAAACGAGCTGCAGCTCAAAGTTGACCACTTGCTGGAGGAGAATGCAAGGCTCAAGAGACAACAGCAGCAGGTGCGCACACGATTCCTACTACTCATTTACACACGTTTAAACTGTCTTTCACATTCAACTAGTGTAGTCGTTATGTAGTAGTAGCAGCCAGCCAGCATTGATTGGGTTTACGAAATTGGTGGTTGCAGTTGTGTCAAGCAGCGGCGAGTCATCAAAAGAAGAGGAGCAGCCTATATCGAACTTCAACGGCACCGTTTTGATATATAGGAACTATAAAGTGTGTATTGTTTATTCGGGCCACTAAAAGGAAAATCACCCCCCAGGCTCCTTACCCCTTTTGTGTGTAATGTGTTTTTATGCTCATTTTCTAAATTGGTGGTTGGAACTCTTCCACGTTTGGATCTTTGTTGAGAAGAAGGTGCATGCATTTCCCATTTTCCCTGTAGGGACCTCTACGAGGAACTTGCTATGATTGGGTCTTTTCATGGAATTGTTCTCCTATTCCTTTGGCGCTTGCCATTATTGTCCTTTTAATTGCGAAAAGAAATTTCGTCATGCTGAAATTGGATGTAGTGGGAGCTGTGATGATGTGAGTGAGGATAATGCCAATAAAAGGCACATAGCCAGTATAAGGCTGAACTTTCATCTTATGGGACAATGACGCTTTGTTCTTTTCCCAGCCATAAGGAGACGCACGCCAATGAATCCAACTCTCATGTTTAAAATGGGTCATCTAGACAAACATTTAAATTTCATTCATTTTACCAAGACTTTTTTTTTATCTTAATATGTTAATTTTAATATCATTAGATGATTAGTGTTATATGAAAGATTACTCCATAGTATAATATTTAATGAACGTTTTAAAGGGGATTGTTCACCACAATTTTGTAACCAACTTCAGATTAATTTTTTGAAAATATATTTAAGATTTTTAAATAGACATTGGTATTCATTGATATTCAATTATTCACTAATATACTTCAGATACTCAACACATACATTGACAAAAGTATGTGCGATCCATCACTGTTTTTTTCCCTTATGGTAGTGGATTTTATGTATTTTTGTCGGCTAATTTGAGTGTTGAATGGTTTTGACTTTTGAACATATCGATAAGGTTACTCCTATCTTATTGTCAATTTGCCAATAACATTTTGTTTTGCTGAAAGAATGTATTTTCGCAAACAAGCTTTGGTCCCATCCCAAGTCCGGTCTGATTATCTCTCTATTATTGGTGAAGGTTTAGGATCGTTGGTAGAAAAGTCCATGTCTGTACCCGTTTTCGCAATGATGTGATTTTTCATTATTGTCATTACATCCGTGTGGCATTTGTCTTTTTGTTTCAAATAATTTTATGGAAATAAGATGTGAGGATATTTTTTATTTTACTTTATTGCTTAAAAAGGTGTATATTGTTAACCGTATCTAATCCTTTCTCAACAAGGATAATTTTTATGCACTCTCGCATGGTACAATAATACAAGAATTAATAACATTCATATAATTGTTAATAAATAATTAAATCACAGTGTAACTTCTTTTATGCATTTAGATTCAAACTAATGTATGCTTTTTGCATATATAATGATTATGAAATGCATCTGTATTCAAACTAATGTAGGCTTTTAGCATATATAATGATTATGAACTATATTTAATTAAATTTATGGTATGGATTTAAATTTCTAATTCACTCAGAGTGAACCATTGTCCACCCAAGCATTGCAGAGTGGCCAAACTGTTTAGCTATATGTATAAATGTCATAACATGAAAATTGCTCGCATAAAGCAGGGGGGGTGACTGGTGTCGATTATCAATGCCTTTGCAGCTAATAACTTTTCCAAAAGGCAATGTGGTACCATAAATGGGGAATATTGTTACAGTTCCAACTGAATGTTCATGCACATAGCCTCTTTACCACAACCATGAAACCAGCCCCACTAACTTGGTTCCCCAGGACAACTCTTTTCATTGAACCGCAGGGTGTGTGGTTCACTACATGAACTTTTTTTTCCCCCTTTTTTGTAATGGCAAAATAGGATATTTTTAGTCTATTATCTTTATTTGAGGGTAATGTTTATTTTTGCCTGTGCAAAGTTCAGCCAATTTGATATGTAAAATTTAAAACTTAACTTTTTAATCTTTGAAATTATAAGTTGTAGATCAAATTAGTTATTCAATTTATTATCATTACGTCATCATGTTTTTGTTGATTTGTCATATTAAATGAGACTATAAAAATAATTGGGATTATAAACGAATTGCGACAACATTTGATACTATAAATGAGGTTGTGAGGGTATCTGTAATTGCAAATCAAACTCGTGATACCAACTGATATTTAAGAATCAAAATGAGTATTATCCCCTTTATTTACTTTCTTAGTTCATTTCTTTATCTTTAATTTTATTTAATCTAATTTCTTACATTTTAAATTACTATCAAATAAAACCTAATCTTTCCCTCAAAATAACAACTAACATGAAATACACCTTGCATGCATGTTAGAACTTCCACATGCAACTAAGCAAACTGATACATTTAACAACACTTAAAGACGAGAAGGAATTATGTACTCAAGACTAATATTTAACATTTTTTTAATATTCTTTCCAACAACGTCGGTAAACAAAAAAATAAATATATATATAAAACGATTGTCGAAATAATCATTACTTCCGATGTCGTCCAGCGGTTAGGATATCTGGCTTTCACCCAGGAGACCCGGGTTCGATTCCCGGCATCGGAAAATGTATTATTTTTCACTTTCTAAGCAATTGGGTTTTCTTTTGGGCCAAACGTGAACTCGGAAGTAGTGTTTAATGCCTAAGTATTTGGGCTGATTTTGGGTTCTAGACAGCAGATTTGGCTGCATTTTTACAGAATATATTTGTTAGCTCCTTTTGGTCGGGAGTATATGTGGGCTTTATTATATATTAGATAAGACCTTGACCCAATTAAGGGAAAAAAAAAAAGGGATAAGTGCCCAAAATATATACCGAAGGAGGACGTGACGTGTTCAATGTTTAAGCCAAAATGATTCTTTATTTTCAATTTTACAATTTAAACCTCCTTTTTCACATAGCATTTATAAGCTTTTTGGTTTTTAGATAAGCATAGCATTTATAAGCTGAAAATATTCTCTCTTTTTTTCCGTCAAAATTTCAAAGAAAATTAATTATTCTCGTGTATTGAGATAAATGTTTCTATGAGTGCACCAGCAAGGGTGTTTTTGGTTAGTATAATATTGGCCTAACAGAAAAATAACTATTTTCACTTGTGCTAAAACAAATGTTTGAGGCCAAAAGTCATGAGCTCAAATGTAGCTCAAAGTGATTTTCTTTTTTTTTAAACTAAAATGTGTTGAAATTCAGTTTACATCCTTTAAATCATCAATTATGATTTGACAACCGTGAAGGCAAAATACATTAGACTAGTCCGTCGCAACCGTAACATAATGAAAGAGGTAGCCCAGAACTTGTAATCATCAATCTCAATGAAGGGTTAATACTTGGAACAGTGAAATTTGAAGGAAAAATATATGTTGAGGAGTATCCTTTTCAAATTAAATTAATGAAAACTTTTATTATGTACTATTAAAGTAATTTCTTTATCAAGCAAATACTTTTTTAACTAACATGGTTAAGAATTGAAGTTCAAAAGAGCAAAGCTCTTCTAAAGAAGTCATTATTTATGTCGAGAACAATAAAGTTTGAGATTATTTTGACACTTTATTTATATTAGAGATCAGAAATTAATTAGGATACCGAATAAAAGTTTATGAACGAAACATATTTTTTTGAGAAATTATTACGCAGAATTGTTATTTGTATTTAACAGTGAAATGACATTTTAAATAAAAATACAAGTTTACATTGAATTGTGTCTCAAATTGAATTTAAAAAAAGTTGAGCCAGTTGTTAAGTTTCCATTTAACTATCTTTACTTTTTTTACTTTTCTCTCTCCTAATCGTCAATGAACCTCCTCTTCCTTCACTCAAAAAATGATGTCGTTACGTTACACTTGTTAGTCACTCTCTTTATTTCTTGATAAAATACTCGATGCGTTATTTGGTCCTCATTATTTTATGTTTTGCCTTTGTTAGTCTCTTCGTCCAATGGACTCAGGGAGAGAGAGAGAGAGACTAACAAGAACAACGACGAAAAATATTAGAAACTACTTTAAATTTATTTATATCATAGACCAAGTAAGGCATTAAATAAAAGTTTAGGATCAAACATTGTATTTCCCCATATTTCTCTAATTGAAAACATGATATCTCATCTTGAGTAATGAAGTGACATATGGTACTAGCCTACTAGGGTCCTTTTATAATGAACCATGCCTAAGCTTGCGAGATACTTTGCATGCATCCTACTAATAACAGATGCTGGGAATGTGGAAATTATGAACATGGTATATTGGATGTTGAGTTAGTCACCCTATTGGGTTAATTATTCTCTATCAAGTAATTGGAGAACTAGCATCATTATCTGGTAAACATTCAACAAAATAGGGTAGAAGAAAGCAACAGCGTCTGTTAGGCCTTGCTCATTAATTTGAAACCGTATTAGACAAGTTACAACAAAAAGAAATACTGAAAAAAGCAGAACAAGGCTATGCTTACATAGACTTTACACATGCACAGATTCACTCACCGGGGAATTCACATACCGGCAATATGAAAAGAAGAAAACCAAATCAGCATCTCTTCGGTGAACATCTCGGGGCGGTTAGACTCGTCCTCGGCTCCCATCGAGAAGCGGCAGAGAGGGCACGTCCTGCGGTGGCCCTTGAGCCATCTGTCCACACAGACCTCATGGAATTTGTGCAGGCAAGGAAGAACTCGGACGCCGTCTTTGTCCTTCAACCTTGACAGGCACACGCAACACCAGCCGCCATCGCCGTTCTCGGCCGGGGATTCCATAATCTTTTGTGGGACAGTAGCAGCACTTGATCGCAGGTATTGCAATGGTGCATCCTTCTTGTTTCTTATTGGTCCCTCCGCTAGACCAATTAAATCCAACAAAACTGATACCAAAGTTTTGAGACTCATCTGATTTTCACTAATGCGTAATCATTTCGAATTAGATCCTTAATAAGAAGTAAGAGCTGCAACTTATGTGCCACATTGTTGTCACAATTGTATTTATTTTTCCTATATGGTCATAGTTAGTTGTTTTGCTTGTTTTGAAAGTGTGGTTAGATGAGGGCTGTTTGACAGTTTCTAGCGTCCAAACACAAAGCGGTTACACCTACACAAGAGTGCTACTCTCGACCTAGATAGTAAGTAGCTCATTTTTGTATTTTATTTTTTCTTTGCACGGTGTCCAAATTCATTGTTAGTGGGATCAATTAATCAAACTTAAAATATTGTGGTTACCATTTTTTTTTCATCTGATCTCAAATCTAAGATCCTTTAAAAAGGAGTCGAACTTGTCTACCACTCAACTAACTTTGTGTTATAGTAACTCACTTACATTGTGAGAGAATAATTCTACAAACTACCTAATGCCTAAAATTCCTGTATGGTACCTAGTTTCATGGGCTTGACTATAAATTCTTAACATATTTGTTCTTATTCCTCATTGTTTCACTTTTTCCTGTTTTACCGTTAATGGCTATCCAACATCACAGGCAACATCATCTTATCATCCCCACTGAGATATTAAGGTATTTTGATACCCCTGGGACACTCGTACTGAAAGCTTTCAATGTCTTAGTCAATGACTGTGCATGATTTTTCATGGTGACCGCATTGAGCAATGGGTGTGCACAATTTATTTGCAAATGTGAGGATTATGTTTACACATTTCTTGAACGTATTATGTTTTAGCTTGTTGGGCGAATCACATGCTAAACCAGAACATTAACTTATGTAAATATTATTAGATAAGAACTATTTACGAGGTATTAAAAAAAAATGGTTTCTCACGTATACCATGGAGTAAATATCTTCTCTTAGTAAATTCCATTTTTGACAATTTTTTAAAAATAAATTTGTCAAATTTTGTTATCATTTTATTATCTAATTTAACAGATTTGATGTATTATAAGATCTAATGTGATAAATTAATACTTTTTAATATAATATTTGTAAAAAAATGCGTCGTAAATTCAAATGACTCGCAAATCTTTAAACCTCTTACAAGTTGACCATTTTAATGATTTGATTAATAAAAAGTTTGTTATGATCATATAGAACATAAAATAACGACAAAATTCGATGAATTTAATTTTAAAAACTATTTCCTCCGTCCTTTTTTAGTTGTTGTTTTTTATTTTTTAGATACATTGTTGATTGTATCTAAATATAGACAAATTTAGTAAGATGAGATATTTATCTTGTGGAACATGTGAGAAATCACCATTAACAAAAACCATTTATAACGTGAAAGCTTAAATTGTGTTAAAATTGAACTTCCAATTAAAAAATATTGATAATGATGTCCTTTGTAAGCATAGCCAATGCACATGCGCATATTTTATCATGTGCAAAAACTAAATACGCTGGTGCAAAATATGATTGAAAAATGTGTGACAATGGTTACCAAGAAGCCACCCATTACAATTTACAAAAAAGTGTTGGAAGGAACAACTGAATCATTTACTCAGCAAGGCAAGATCACATACCAGTTTGTGATTCACCAAACAATTTTAAGTATGATATATAATTGTTTCTGAATTGTCTATAGTATTATAAAATCATCGTTTTGATCAATATATTTCATAAGGTAATTGAGTTTTCATACTGAACATGAAGTATACAAGAAGAAAGATTAATGTATTATTTACTACTACTATCTTTTACACGGTTTTGCTAATTCAAAACTCTATCATGTACTCTGTTTGTGTGCATTATGCGAAAAAGAGCGAAGGAAGATGGCAAGTAGCTAGTCACGTTGTTAATAGAAGATTTATTGGTCAAACTTTACCCTATAACGTTTTCTATTGACCTCATAGGTGTGCCCCCATTTTCACTTATTATAACCGACACCTACTTCTCACCTATAAAATTAAATTTAAAGCACCATTTGTCGTAGAAATATGAAAAAACTCACAATTATGCAAGTTTTTAATAAGCTTGGACAAAACAGGGAATTTAGCTAATTAGTAGTTTGTAAAAGCAAAGCAACTCTAGAAGCAAGGAATCTCCATAACCAAAAAACGAAAGCAAAACTAATTGAAACTGCTAGCATGAGAATTGAGAATATTAACAATTTTCACCACTGAATAATACCCAAATTGGAAAATCATGAGAGGCTTTGACGTTTATAAAATAAGCAAAGGGAAAAAAAAAATATAGTACACCAATAAATATGAATATCTTGAGACTAGAATGCAAGTTTAAAAATGTTAGGAAGGCTGGCAGGTAGTGAAAGACAAGTCAAGCCACCAGACCACATGGATGCCGACCATTGCATTCAAGTTCAAGAAAAGCTATCTTGCATATTAATCTTCCATTGTTTCCTTCCTGACTTTCTTTTCTTTATATACGTCATATAATTAATAAGATGTCAAAGAGAAAGTTGGAAGTATTCAAGTTTCCATGTCTCAAAATAGATGGCATTTAGCTTGATTGCGAGCAATGACACTGATCATGGTTCAAAGAACCTTTCGCTCTTCAATGGAGGCTAGCATCCTTTGCACTTTTATTTGCACAAAAAGGCCATCCCTTTTGTTTTCCTAAATTATGCATCACCCTATGCTGGAACCAATTCCGATTAAAGGGAGATAGCTATGGGAAACCGCAGAAAAATGGTTATTCAATTAGGGTTCTTGATCAATACAACCCAAGAACATGAAAACAAGATAGAGAGGATATTCGAGAGACTTCTCAACTCTCATAGTCTTTCCCTTACACAATTACCATACCCTTCTCCCTCTACCCGTCTCCTCCTATTTATACGAACTCCGAACTAATTACCAACTCCCTAACAAATACATGTAACTAAAATGTTACAAACAGTGTCCTATCACTCTATCACTACTGACGTTGAATCGTGCAGCTAGAGAGTAAGATCTAAGATATACAAATCAACTAGCTCACCTTGGTTAAAATATTCATTCAGACAGAGAAAGGGAAAATGGAATTGAGAGCATTATGTTTGTTCAAAAGATTTTCATACAAGAAAGAAATATATTTCTTCCTAGAAAGTATAAACAGGTAACTTGAGACTAAAACCTATTGTAGCAACAACAGGCTCACAAGTACTTAATCACCAAATGGAGAAAGAGACATGAGGGAAACTCGTAGAAGGGCAATGGCAACTCCAAACATCAAATGTCTTAACAGTTTATCCTAGGAACTTCTTCCTTGACTCTCTTCATTCATTGCAGATAAATTGGTATCATCGGGTTTTGATGTGCCTTCTTCCTCAAGTATCTTCCCATCTTGTGGAACCAAGCAAGGTATCCCATTTTTTATCTAACGAGACAAAACGAAAATGTAGCATGAGTCAGCACTAAATCTAAAACTACATGCACATTATTTACAGGTAATCCTGCTCATGTGCGTGTGTTTATGTGTCTGCTAAACACACGTATCCGGCGATATCTGCCTGTTATAAAGGAGAGAAGGGAGGGATAATTTTTCTTTGCAACAAACATTACAGTATTCTCATAGTTCATAAATTATAAGCAAAAATGTGACCCCTGTCGAGAGCAATTTTCAGAAGGAACAAAGTCACAAACTAATGAACTTACAAATTATGGAAAATGGGAATTATACTATATACTGGCAGTTTCCATTAGTATATTTTATTCAGCAACACATTGTCAATAACAGAGGAACCTTATCACTCCCAAAGGATCAAAGGAAACAGGGAAGGTGGTAATACCCTAATTGTGAATTGCACATGGATAGTAATAGCCCATAACATAAAGCATAAAGCATCAAAATTGGAACTTATGACAGAAACGAAAGAGAAGTGGAGAACTGACAGGAAAGTAAACGCCAATAGCATCGCTAATTAGGGAATTGGATTCCTCGCAGTACCTACACAAAATCACGAGAGATGATTCAATTTCAAATTAGGAAATGCATCAAAGAAGGGATTAAATTGAGGGAGAGAATGAGGACCTCAAGGGCTGCTTGGAGAGAGGACAAACCAGAATCTCGGAGAGGGTCTTTCCCAGTGGCACTGCTTTTTGCAGAACCTCTCTGCTTACTCTCACCATTTTTTTTACCTTGTCTCTTTTCTCTTACTTCACCGTCATCTACTTGTTCCACACTTCCAGCTTCGATGGTTTCTTTTTGGTCACAGCTTGGATGGGCTTAACCAATAAATGTATCCAATTGAACCCAACAATGGCCCAATTGTTTAATACCATTATTTTATTGCTTTGGAATCTCACTTTAATCATTTATTTTATTTTATTTTATTTTATTTTATTTTATTTTATTTTCATTTGTCAATTTCTCATCATGATGGCAGTTTTTAGCCAGAGTAATTTCACAAGAAAATTGGTCAAAATGATTTTCTAATTCAATTAAACTACTTTTCTTTTTCAAAAAATAATGCACAAGATGAAGAGTCTTTTTTCTTTTTCTCCTCTTCTTGTCTTGAAAATTCAAGCCAAGATGTTCATGGTTTACCGTTTTAAATTATACATATATATATATATATANTAGATTTAAATCCTCGTTGCTCACTCACCCCCCGCGTTTCTTTTTGGTCGTCCTTGCTTGCCCTGGAAACACAGAGAAAGCAGAGGCATGTTCGCCAATGGCAATTAAACGGTCAACCCGTCCATGCCAGTCAACAAATGAATGGCCAGAGTCTCTACGCGAAAACTCCTTCTCCGCCGAAACACCCTTTCCCCCCACCCCATCACCACCACCCCTTCTTCCTCCTCATTCTCCACTTCCACCTCCACCCACAACGCAACAACCCTCTCCCCCATCGATTCATTCCACGCTCTTCTCCACGGCGCGTTCCGCAGCCCTCGCCAGCTCCTCCAAATCCAAGCCCTTCTCACCACCTCCAACCTCTTCCGCAACCCCTTTCTCGCCCGCACCCTTCTGAGCCGCGCCTCCCACTTGTGCGACCTTGCTTACACCCTCTCGATCTTCCGTTACGCTGACTCACTCGACACCTTCTGCGTCAACACGGTGATCCAGGCCTACTGCAACAGCCGCCTCCCTCCTCAGGCTCTCGTCTTCTACTTCGGGTGCTTGGGGATCGGTTTCTTCCCCAACAGCTACACCTTCGTGCCGCTCATTGGTTCCTGCGCGAAATTGGGTTGCCTTGAGTCTGGGAGAAAGTGCCATGGTCAAGCAGTGAAGCATGGGGTTGATGGGGTTTTGCCGGTGCAGAACTCTTTGATTCACATGTATGGGTGCTGCGGCGATGTTGGGGTTGCTAGGGCGGTCTTTGACGGCATGTTGGATCGGGATTTGGTGTCGTGGAACTCGATAATTGATGGCTATGTGACGGTTGGTGAATTAAGTGCTGCACGCCAACTGTTTGATGTAATGCCTGAGAAGAATTTGGTTACTTGGAATGGGATGATTAGTGGGTATTTGAAAGCTAGGAACCCTGGCTATGCGTTGAAGTTGTTCAGAGAGATGGGCACGTTGGGGCTGAAGGGTAATGCTAGGACTGTGGTATCTGTGGTTACGGCTTGCGGTCAATCGGCTAGGCTCAAGGAAGGAAGATCGGTTCATGGGAGCATCATCAGGATGTTTGTGAAGTCGAGTTTGATTCTTGACACGGCCTTGATCAATATGTACTGCAAATGCAGGAGGGTGGAGGTAGGGCATAGAGTATTTGTGAGGATGGCAAACAGGAATTTGGTCTCTTGGAATGCAATGATCTTGGGGCACTGCATTCACGGGAGCCCCAAAGATGGACTGGACCTTTTTGATATAATGGTTGGTATGGGGATGGTGAAGCATAGAGTCGAGCTTGATAAGAGTAAAAGAAATGCAGGTAGAAATCCAGTGAGGTTACTCCCCGATGAAGTAACCTTCATCGGTGTTCTGTGTGCCTGTGCTCGTGCAGAGCTGTTGACCGAGGGAAGGTCTTACTTCAAGCAAATGACTGATGTGTTTAATGTGCAGCCCAGTTTTGCTCATTATTGGTGCATGGCTAATCTTCTTGCAAATGTAGGGCTTGTTGATGAGGTAGAAGAATGCCTGCGGAACATGGCAAAATTCGGTGGGGATATGTCACATGAATCATTGTTGTGGGCATGTTTGCTTGGATTGTGCCGTTTCAAGAGAGATGTGTACTTAGGGGAACGAATTGCTAAGCTTCTGGTTGACATGGATCCTAAGAACCTCGCCTATTACCAGTTTCTGTTGATCATCTACGCCGTGGCTGCTCAATGGGAGAATGTTTTTGAAGTGCAAAAACTGGTGAAGGAAAGATTAGGGATTATACCAGGAAGCAATCTTGTGGACTTGAAACATATTGTTCACAATCTGAAAGTGTCAAACAGAAGGCAAGAAGGAATTGAAGCAGTAAACATGATGATGGATGAACTAGCTCATAGATTAAGCTTGGCAAGTTCTGATGCAGGCCAGTCAGCAGTGGAGCAAAAAGAAAATACTAGCTAGAATGATCCGAAGGTTGGGGATGAGTGATAAAAGCAAACCGTTGAACAAGTAGCGTAAGAATTTAGTTCACATTATTTCTTAATGAGCTGTCTTAATTTTTTAGTCAACACAACCACTTAACAACCATAGAGGATCTCAGTTTTGCATAGGAGTTAGCTTCTCTTGTTTTGGTTCTTCCCTCTTATATCTACACCCTTCGAGTGCGTGACTAATTCCATTTGAGGCACTAAAAAGTTGTCCCTCCCTGCAGTGCATTACGCTTTGGGGGCATTACTCACAGATAATCTCAATTTTGTATTGAGGCACTTTATTTAAGCATTTTTGGGTCATTTAATTTAAGCTTTTAGCCTGGTCAAGTTTGGCATCACTTGTGATGGACTTACTTTCTCTAGCAATAGTCCATTATGGATTTTTCTGCTACCCTGCCACAGAAATTGATTGTCCAAATGATTAATGCTCTTATTAATGAAATGGAGTCAGAGATGCCCAAAATATGAATTTATTCAAGTTTGAGAAATTTGAGACACAGACGGGTGCCACCACGTACAGAAAACTATCCCCTTAACCATGTCATCATGATGATTGTGCTCAACAACTAAGTTTCATATTAATAAATTTGGTTGAAGCAAGTGCTCAACAACTAAATTTCTAATCAATCAATTTGGTTGAATCAAGGGTAGCTATCAGATGAATAACCTAAACCTAAACCTAAACCGTAAAATTATATCCCTTGGGAGATAAAGTACGACCCAACTGGTAAACACGATTTAACTCTCAGATGCCTGACTTATTAAATAGCCTTTTAACGTTAACACACAAGGAAACGAGAGGGCGAAGAACCACGAAAATGAACGGCTTATTGAAAAGATATTGATATCCCACATATTCTATGGAAGGAATCTCCAGATTTTGTCCAGGAAAATCATCTTATTTGTTTCAAGTTTAGCCCAAGTAACTTGAGATATATAACTTCGAAAAAGAGCAAGGGATTACAAATAATGAAAAATTGTGTCAATGTACATTAAGATGCAGCTACCACATTGGTAAAGCTGATTAAATCGCCTTTGTATATTGCTTTGCAACCCGCGAAATAAACAAACATAAATAACCACTTAACATAATAGATGAAAAACTAGGATGGCAATGATTGATTTATCAATAAACCTCGTGGCATAATCCCCGCCCTTTCGTACACCATATTCAAATATTACTTACATTCAACATGCCCATAAGTTCATGAACGAAGATAAGTCAACAGAAATAGTCAGAAAGATAAAAACAAACTATAGCATAGATAAATGCACATGGCAGATCTTCGATAAACAAACAAGCATAGCATAAATCCACATGGAACTTTTTGATTGACATGTTAAAAGATTAACAAGATCATTCAAACGCCCATTGGTTTTCCCTGCGAACTTCCTCCTCTTCCTCGGGAGTGAAGTCGTTCTTAATGTTGAAAGTCTTGCGAATTTCCTCAGGCGTCTTGCCCTTGATCATGTCCGCAACAGTCTGGCAGGTAAGATCAAGCAAGCTCTTGATGTTCAAGTAGTTTGCGGCCTGAAAGAGAAAAAATGCCATTACACAATCAAACTTCACAACCATAAATGTAATGGAAGACAAATAAATGTAATAGCAATTATCAATTTGTGTTTAAGAATGCAAACTACAAACAGACAGCAGGCATCTACATAGGCATACATGTGAAAAAAAAGAACCTCTTGCAATATTAATAACAATATACAATCATATATTAAAAATCAGCAGGGGATTACTCATATGAAGCAACAAACTCAGCAAAAGAAATCACATATACTCTGAGGCAAAAATACACAAATAAAAGCTATGACTTCCGAGACAACTAGATGAGAAAAAATAGAGTCCCTATCGAGTTAAGTATCAACAATAACAATTAACAGGCAAAGCAAAAGAAACATCAATCTCAGTACTAAAAATCCAACTCATAAAGACAAATCAATAATACAATGGCAACTACGCAAACTAACCACTTAATCACCAATCATACTCAGGAATCGCAATTCAATTGGCAAACAGAGTGAACCAACATCAACACGAACCACACAATTTCCCAATCCCAATCAAAAACCCTAATCTAACCTAACCCTACTCACTCCACCACCAACACACAGGCAAGTCAACAATCGACACAAAAGCGAATAAAATAAAAAAATCTGCATCACAAAACGAAACAAAAAAACAGAAATTCTCAACAAAAAAAGGTACTGACCAGGATGAGATCGAAGAGCGTGGCCTGGTCAACCTTGACGAAATCTGTGTCCCATGCCTTGAGATCCTCGTCGGTGGGCTTGTCCTCGGCGCTTGCAGCCTCCACGTGCTTCTTGCAGTATTCGATCACCTTCGCAAGGATCTTGCTGGTGACGTTGGGGAGAGGGATGCCGCTGTCGGCGCAATCGTCCTCGATCATGTGCTTGATCGTCTGAGACTCCAGCGCCACCAGCTCGTCCACCTCGAAGGCCTCTCCGTCGGAACTCTTCAGGGTGATTTTCTTCGGCGTCGACGACATGATTCGATGATCGAGTTTTTCCTCCTCCGTCGTCTTCTTCTTACTATTTGGTTGAAAATGTTAAAATCCCTAACCCTAGCTTTCTCGCAATTTGGGTATTGTTGTGATTTCTGAATGAAGAGGAGTAAAGGGGTTGGGCTTTACTTATATACAAGAGCTTCTATCGTGTGACGCTTTGTGTTATCTAATGAATTAGGAGTGAACATGGGTTGGATCCAACCCGCCGATCCGACTCAACCCAACCTGCTCGGGTCGGGTTGAGTCAGTTCGGCGGATCGGCGAGTCAGACCCAACGAATCTGTCATATTTTGTGGGTTGAGTCGCGGGTCCACAGTCTTTAATCTGACCCGACCCGCGACCCATCTATATATTATTATTATTATTATTATTATTATTATTATTATTATTATTATTATGATGATGATAATTATATGTTAAGAAAACTAAAAGCCTAGGTTTCATTTGCCTAATTTCCTCATCCAACCTTGAACCCCCTCCTCCCTCTTCCACCTTCCTCGCCGTCGCCGCCCTCCACCTGCTCGCCTCCCTCGGCGGCTTTATCCTCTCCCTCTTAAGCCTCCTCTCTCAGATCTCATCCCTCAAGCTTCCTCTCTCAGATCTCATGTCTCAGATCTCTTCCTCACTTTCCTTGCCGCCCTCCGCCTCTTCACCTTCCTCGCCTCCCTTCGCGGCCGTTGTCGTGGCTTCACGCTGCCGATGCCGTGGCTTCACCCCTGCGACGCCATCGCCGTGACTTCACGCCGCCGTCGCCATCATCGTCGCTTCACCTTGGTTGATACACCTCTCTCTCAAAGCTCTTTCTTTCTCTTTCTTATTAGGAACTTGTTGGGCTCTCTGTGTATTACCTGTACTGGTTCTGATCTAAAATAGCATAATTTTTCATATTTTGGAGGTTTCAATCTCTTGTGGACGTTTCATATTTTTATCTGTACTGAAATTTCAATCTCTTGCATTATGATGTATGTTTGATTGTGTTAGGGTTAGGTTTCTTTTTTCTCTTCACTGATTTTTTTCCTCTGGTTCATCTTCTCAGTTATGGGGGCGGGTCACCCGCCAACCTGCCTAACCCAACCCGATAAGGACGGGTGGCGGGTCTGGCAGGTACTCATTTTTAAAATGGCGATTTTACTCGACCCGATCTACCCATTGGTAGGTGGGTCGAGTCGGTGACATGGTCGGGTCCTACCTGACCCGACCCATGTGCACCCCTACAATGAATCATGGGCTCTCCTACGTGGCACTTTTTTCTTTTCCACATGGCAGTGACAAGATTTTCTCTCGCTTTCTATTATAAAATATGATTGGTGTACACTTAACATTTGTCACTAGTATTTAGGGGTGTTCATAATTTGGTCCGGCCGCCAATCTGAACCAGCCCAAAGCATTCGAGTTGAATCGGACTCGATTTTAATCGGACCAATTTTTAAAAAAAACTCAAAAAAAAATTCGATTGTAATACGTACCGAGTTTGGGTCTAGCCTCGGGCCAGGCGGCCCGAAGCATGTTATTATACATTTTTTATTTTTAGTTTCCTTCATAATTATCTCCATTGGTTTTACATTTATGTTGTCTAGTATTTTTTTTAAAACTTCCAGAGTCCAATTATTTTTTTTCCAAGCCCAATCTCCATAGTCCAATTCTTTTTTGCCACAGCCCAAACACAAAATTGGCCCAATCATTCTCCATCAGAGTTTACAGAGGAGTGAAGACTGAAGAGTAAAGACCTAGATCCAACCACAGTGCGTCACTTCTCACTTCTGCTCTCAATTTCATTTCGCCTCGCCTTCGTCGCGCCCTCGCCCTCCTCGCGCCTCTCCCTCGCTGCGCCACGCCTCGCCCTTGCCTCTCCTACTCACTGCTCTCTGCTCAATTCTCTCTCAGTGTTTGTCGTTGCCTTGTCGTTGAGCTTGCCGAACTTTGTTGATTTTGCTAAGCTTGCCTCGTCCCTCCAATTACTTAGCTTGTCATTGCCTCGTCATTGCTGCACTCGTCGTCCCTTGGTAAGCCGACATCTTTCCCTGTTCTTTAGCTGCAATAAATGTTGATATTACCAATGAATTTGGTTGAAAATTGCCTTCAGTATGGGGTATGGGAACATGATTCGAGTATGGGGTATGAGAGCATGATTCGAGCATGGCGTATAGGAGAATGATTTGGTATAGGGTTGAAAATTGCCTTTTGGCCTGGTCTAAACCCGAGTTTTAACTCGGCCCGAAGATGATTAGGTCTATTGTAACATCCCACTTTTTCCTTAGTAAGAATTTCACAGGAGAAATACCCATAGAAGCCCTTATATGGGTTAACCGGGTAGAAACCTAATCCCTTAGGATAGACATGTCTATAGAAGATTTTTGGTTTAGTGTTTGGGAATTCCGATGTCACTCAGATAATCCCTTATGGCCCTTAGGATTTGATGGTAAGTCCAGACTGTCGGAAAAACGGAGTTCGGCTCGGTTTCAGACGATTCTGCAGACACTATAACAACCCCTTTTGGCCCCGTTTAGCCTGTAAATTGAGCAGAGAGCCCCGAGTCTCTAGAAACCCCACCGGTACCAGGAGAAATTTTCAGGCACCTTAGAATAGTCCCACGATCCCATGGGGAAGGTCGGAAAGTAACGAAACCGCGAGCAGAACAGTGATCTGCGGTCCCCGGGGCTCGATGACGTGTTAAAGGTATCTGTGAAAAATAATCCTTCGGATAAAAATTCACAAATGCCTTAAACCAATAATATTCCCATGTAGGGGGAAAATAGAGGATCGCGACGGTATAAGCGAAATATTTTTCGGATGACCGTGCGCGCGCACTGGCACTGCGAGCGATAAAACACGAGCGAAACGGGATCGGGAGGCGGTCAAAGATGGCAGCCAGCACGTGGGGAATCAGATTGGCAAGGGAAAATATTAAAATATTCATTTACTATTCATTAATTTGACCCCTTAATTATCTTTTGAATTAATTAATTATTAAAGAAAATAAAAAGGGCAAAATTGTAAATATGCATAGGGACAAAAATGTAATTTTTAGGGTCATATTTTTGGCTATAAATAGCCCTTCATTTTTAGAAAATTTGAAGAGAGAAATTCTCTCTGGAGATAGCCGAAACTTTGCCCGTGTGCGCTGCGGTTACCCTACAGAAACTCTGCCGGAAGCTTGGAAACCGGGCCCAGCCCGCTGAGCGAAATGAGTTACCGCTGAGCGATGAGGCTCTTACCGCTGAGCGATGCGGCTCCTGTTGCTGAGCGAGATGAGCTCAGACCGCCGAGCGAACAAAGGGTTCCGCTGAGCGGCCTGAGACCAGAATATCTCATGGAAGCTGCCTTGAGGCACCTAGTCCAACAAGTTATGATTTACATGATGTGTATGACTAAAGTATATGAGCTATGTGATGTAAGAGGTAGGATTTCATGCATTGTATTTATGAAGATAATATGTTAGCATGCCATGCATCATGTTAAGGTATTCTTAGAGGATTAGAGGTTAATCAAGGAATGAGTAAAGATTATAATTGAAATGAACCATAGGGAATAAGTCATGTCATGATATGAGCAAAGATCAAGATTGAACGACAAGGAAAAAGGATGTAGTTATATTAGTAGAAATGCCCAAGTAGAACAAAGTAAACAATAATAAGAACAGACTAAACAGTAAAGAAGAGCAGAACAGACAGTCAGACATTAGTCCGCTTCCGGTCTTGCTGTGAGGGCAGACCCTTCGCCACCTGGTGAGCGGGTGGAGTCATGTTGTCTTGAGGAACAGGCAGGAAAGGTTAGGTCGTACACCACCAGGGGACAAGTCCCAAGGTGTACGAGGAGGTGTGGACAAGTCCGCTTCCGGTGACGCTGTCAGGGCTGCCCCTCGCCACCCAGAGATCGGGTGGAGTCATGTTGCCTCGAAGAACAGACAGAAAAGGTTAAGTCGTACACCACCAGGGGACGAGTCCCAAGGTGTACGAGGAGGTGTGGATCAGCAGCTAAAGCAAGAGAAAAGTAAAGTAAGAGAAAGTTAAAGCAAGATTAACATGATGTCCTATATGCATAAGAAAAGATAAAGAAAGAAGAGCGCTAACCCGGATGAGCCGGTATGCATAAGATAAGAAAGAAGAGCGCTAACTCGGGTGAGCCGGTATGCGTAATATAAGTAAAGAAGGACGCTAACCCGGGTGAGCCGGTATGCGTAAAAGAAATCCCTAAGTTTCCCCATGCATAGAGTATGAAATGATGTGATGACTGAGTATATGATAAATGCCTATGTGATGAGCAAGTATGTGATGTATAAGTATATGATAAAGTATGTACGTATATGTATGATGTAAGTACCGTCAAGAGAACACCCGAGACGGCTATGTAAGTATGCGAAGGAAAGTAACAAGCATGAGAACTTAGTAAGAAAGAGTAGTTCCCCTATCACTTAGTAACGTAGATAAAGCTGTTTAGGACCTTAGGCCAGACAATAATCAGTAGGGATGTTGGTATGCATGTTCACTTAGAAACACCTAAACGACCTGGAGTATAGCTAAATGAACCACAACATGTCAGAGCTACAGTTTCCACTGAGAACCTACCGTTGTCACCCCCACTGCCTTATGGCTCCAGGATAGCATGACGTGTACACCGAGACGGAGCAGGTAGCGGATGACAAGCAGAGTTGTGGACGTCAGAGGATTCCGAGGAAGCAACGGACAACGACTTATGCTTTATGTTTTGAACTAGCTCAAGGGATTTGATGTTCCCTTAGCATATATGTAAATTATATGTATTATGACTTGTATACTTGATAATGTAATTATGTATTATTATTTGAATGTGTAATGGTGTGATGGACCGAATACTTGTATGTTTATTTACTTCTCAGGTAAGATCTCCAGTACTGCTATTCTGTAGTTAATTATCGGTTAAGTCCGATGGGACTCTATCGCTTGTATCTTGGTATGTTTTCTTGAACACGCACGGCTCCTAGTTTCTGTAATAAAGGTAAAAGTTTTGAAAACGGTCCATATTTTTTAATAAGAAATATTTGCCAAGCTAAAGTAGGGGCTAAAAGTAACCCAACCAAAGCAGAAAACAATCTAGTGAGCATTGTTTACTACGTACGGGTAAACAGTTAGCTAGGGTGTTTCATTTATCGGGTTTAAAGTCGGGCCCGGGTCCTCAAAATTGGCCTGGTCTAAATATAGGGCAGTGTTCGGGAATAGGCCAACTCGGCCCTACCCGGCCCATGAACACCCCTACTAGTATTGCTACTGATACATATACAAAAAAACACAAAAAAAGTACGTATCTCATATTAAAAAAAAAAGTAAATTGGAAAACACGATTTGAGTTTTCACTTACTCAAACCCTCTTCTTCCTCGAGTCCTCTTTTTTTCTCTTCATTGTTTTTCATTTTTTACAGAATGATTGTCATCCATCCTTATATGTTCTTCGTTTTTAATGTTCATCATGTTGTTAATGTTTATGCATTTCCATTGTTAAAGTTTGTGTACTATTGTTTTAAAAGTGTATGGGCTAAAATTGTTCACAAGATAATGTGTATTTTTCATGTTGTTAATGTATGTGCACCCATGTTGTTAATATTTGTGCACGTACGTCGTTATAGTTTGTCTATTGAAAATGTTCACAGGATCATGTGATTTAATGTTGTTAATGTTTATGCATCCATGTTGTAAATTTTTTGCACATACATTGTTAAAGTTTGTGCATTGTTGTTTTTGAAGTATGTGCACTGAAATTCACAGGATAATATGTGTTTTTTCATGTTGTTAATGTTTGCGCACCTACGTTGTTAAAGTTTGTGCACTTAAATTGTTCACAGGATAATATGTGTTTTTGATGTTGTTAATGTTTGTGCACCTACATTGTTAAAATTTGTGCATAACTTTGTAATTGCATTCCAACAAGTTTGCATTCAAATCAGTGCATAACTTTGTAATTGCAATGAGATTGAAATGAAAATTGGTCAAATACAGGACATTAGTCAGGCAAGAGGATGGAGTGAGCATTATTGTCCCTGCATACTTAGAGAATAAGACTTGACCATTAGGAATATTAGTGGCTACAAGTGGAATTAATTGTTTATAGGACTGAAAATAATGCAAGGAACAGCAGATGTGGTTTGTGGTTCCAGAGTCTAAAAGCCAAGGTGTACCTACAATAGGTGCAGTAGCAGAATTGTTGGCCTGAGTAAAATTGACTTCTGCCTGCCTCAAACCATGAGAAGGTTGCTGAATCAAAGCTAGTAGACTTTAATATTATTCAGCAGTGAAACTAAAGGCACTAGCAGTAGCAGGGTTTTGTGGTGTAGTGATCTCCTCATCAGCAACAGTAGTGACAACAACATTAGGAGAAGCTTTATTGGATTTGTATCTAGAAGGATAGCCATGTTTCTTGTGACATTCATCAACTATGTGGCCACAATAACCACAAAATGTGCATTTCTTGCCATTTGGCTTGGCCTTGCCATGATCAAAATTAGATTTCTTGCCATTTTTAGGCACAGAAGAGTTATGCTTAGCAGCAGAAGCATAATTCATACTCAACTTTGCTTCAAAAGCAGTTTCATAGCATAGCTGCCTTTCATGCTGTAAGACCAATGAGAAAATCCTATTGAGAGATGGTAAAGGATCCATGAGAAGAACTTGAGAACGAACTATGTGATAAGTTTCATTGAGCCCTTTGAGAAACTTAATGGCACGATAAGCATTCAAGCGAGTTTTCAACTCAAGAAATGCACCACATTTGCACTGAACATCACATTTGCACATAGGAAGAGGACGAAACACATCCAATTCATCCCATAAAACCTTAAAGTCAGTGAAAAATTATGTGACAGAAGAATCTCCTTGGCGCAAGGCTGAAATTTCTTCATGTAAATTAGCATATGGTGCAAACGTTTTTTTTTATTATTATTATCTATATAATATAATAAAGAAGATTCCCCCATGTAACTACTCATATGGTGCAAACTTCTTTTTTCCTTTTTTACCCTCCTCACTAATTTAAATTATAATTTTATTTTCACCAACAATTTTTTTAACTACCTTATCTCACTCACTTTCAAAAATAAAAACTAACTCATCCCATGCCACATTTTAAAAAAAAAAAAAAAAAAACTATACAAATCCTAAGAAAAACGACAATTTCCTTGTCATCTCACATCGCTCACATATACTTACCCGTTATTACTCAAAAACTTGTCCAATACTTAATAGGCGCAAAGTGTCTTTTTAAGGACAACTAATTATTGTTATTTCTTTGGTTCTAATGGAGGTTCAGGTACTACTAGAGATAGTGGGGAAATGGGAAAGGAATGATCATACGGGGATGGAAATATAACCCAAAGGCCAAAGCCATCAATCCTCAAAACACAAAGATGATAATGTATCACTTCTGTTAAATTTCATAGACAATTAACATAAGGTAGTTATGATGAAAGTCTAGTTATACTAATATATATGGATATGGATGTGCAGGCTGCCGAACCACAATAAACAATGACTGAAAATTTTAATTCGAGTACAATCACCAAATTTTGTGGAAAATTTAATTCCAGTCTATACAAACCAAATTTTGTCAAACTGGCGAACTAATAAATATTTAGTGAAAATTTTCCTCGCTATCCAAGTGCTAAATAATTGCGTGGTTGGAGTGGGGTCCATCTCAAAAAGTACCAATGAATTAGTAGTGAAAATAAAAAGATCTGACACACATCTTGACAAACATGCCAAGAAATTAATTCAAACTATATTAGACAAGTGGCGTGATACATCCATCAGCTAAAATCTATATATGCTACGCATCTTTTGTGTACACACAAGAAAGGTGCTTTTTGTTTGAGAGTTCCCAATAGCCATTCCCCACTATTTTATATGGTCCCTTGAATCCCCTAAACAACCAAATGACAATCTTAATTTGTAACTCAAGATTCCATGTACTGGGAAGGTGGAGGGCTTGTTTTGGTCTTCTTAGGACCTGCAATAACAGAAACGTGCAAGTTAAATGGCACTCTCAACAAGAGAAAGTTGTGAATATATTCTCCACAGCAAGCTGAAGAATGAATAGGACATACCACTAATCCCGCGGATCTCGACTTCTCTCCATTCTTGCACAAGGGCACAGCAGCAACACATCAAATGAGAGAGAAAATCATCAACAAAACCCCCCTATCATAGAATTTAACCGTGAGTACTGAATTTTTTTAAAAAAAATAACAGTTCTAAATTCCAAGCTCCACCGTATGCTCTGATCTTAACAAATACATTATATAATAAGATATTAGGCATTAGTATTTAATAGCTTCTGGTAAAAAAAAAAAGTCACTCAGTATTTATGCTGTACAATGAGCAATGTTGCCACTGGATGAAAAAAAGAGCAATGCTGCCAAAGAAGGATTTTAATGTGCTCTGCAGCATCTTCAATGAAGCAAACTATCTACAAACAGGAAGCAAGTATTACCGTGATGTTGAGCATCTTCCGAAGCTTCCTTCTTATGCAGCAAGTATAGCAACAGCAAGACAAAATCAATGAATATGCCATCATTTCGTTACATGCTTCTCCAGAGGCTGCAAAAACACAATTGAAATTTTAGTAGTAGAACCTCAATAATATTTGAAGTATTTCAAATCAAGCAGATTGAAGTAAAGCACACAAGGGGAAATATTCACATTGTGAATAACCCATAGCATTAATCTCAAAAATTAAATAATAGGTCTTTGAACTCTCAATTTCATAAAATCCTGTCTTCACTATTAGTATATTTTTTTTGGGGGATAAAAGTTCATTATTAGTATAGTTCAAGATATATCACTCCACTTTAGACTTTACAAGATAAGAAAGATTAGATATAGCTAATTCAAAATCTTTAACTCAGTTGATGAAACCAAGATTTCAGATTGCATCACTTTTACTTCTCACAAAGTCATGGTAACCAAGGAAGATATTAGGTATAAAATTTAACTTGAAGCCAAATATATATTGTTAAGTTTGATATCAATTTGATCTACTTAAATTTAAATTGGCAAGAGACATTTGAAATGAAACAGTACTCTGATACAGATTCATCAACTTTAATTGTAACAGTAGCACAATATGGCTAACTTACATATGGGCCTGTTTGTTGCAACAGTTGCAATCTTTGAAAATGTTCCACAAGGATAGAAGAATGTCTTCATACCTGCAGATCAAATGCAATACTTAATAAATAATACTTCGGATGAAAAATATAGAGAGATCTCTTACGCTTGTTTTTCTTGTATTTATATTATTTTCTAGTTTTTGTTCTGTTCAGAGGACTCCCGATATTCCTGTTCTTATTAAAAAGTTTATTTTGTCAAAGAAAATGCTCATTGAGACTACCCCTTGACCATTATTCATGCATGATGATTCAGCACACAAGGTAAAAGAAAAAAGAAAAGCAACTTCCACCATTACTACTGCCAGTGTCAAGTCTCATTCGATGTTCACCAAAAAATACGTCCAGCAACACAAATATTTCATGCACAACACACAAGAAACCTTTGTCATATTTTTACCAATTTTCGTTCTAAGTCTAGTACAATTGTTTATTTCATCCAATAAGTGTTGAACAGCATCTCAGGCAAACCTAAGGAAAATCAAGCAGTAGAGAACATACAAAGGTAAGGTTCAGAACAACAAGCAAGTAAATCAGTATGCCACTCTTCTTGCTGATATGAACCTCCAGTTGACGGAAGATCCTTTCGTGAAACTGATGATCTGTTTGAGTCCAGGCATATAACCATCAGGCTTGCAGTTAGTATAGGTTAGTAATCAAAAAGGTAAAGTCGGATAATTTTTTTAAACAAATAACAGTTATTGACTGGAAGCATGGGATAGGAGAAGCAGGAACTATAGAGTAGTTAAAAACACAGGGCAAAGTTTAGGTCTTCCGCTCTTCCTAGATGACAGAAGTGTATGGCTCAAGATCCACATAAATATTCTGTCTCTTGGTCAACTAGTTATCTTAAGTGAACTCAAAGTACACGTTCAAGTTGAGGAAGAGGGAAAAAATTTACCTCGTTTCTGAAAGAGTGTCACTCTTTGCATGGAATTTTTCATCAGATGAATGACCCTTGTCACCATTGGTATCAGAGTAACAGTACTCTTCCTTCTTATGACTTTTTTCAGGTGAACATTTCTCTGGAACAGAATAAGCTGCAATTTCTGTGACATCTAACAAACGTTGGATGACTTGACACTGATTCATATCATAACTTGCTTGTGAACGCTGTAGCTCAAGTTTAAGTTTTTCATTCTCTTTCTTAAGCGCTTCAGTGAATGAACAATTGGGGTATGAACAGGAAAGAGTTTTCTTCAGCACTGCAGTATCATCTTTGTCAGGATCAGGTTTTAAAATAACCGTCTGCGCCTTTTGGTCCTCATCATCCAATGTGTATTCACGCTGATCCTTTTCGATAACTTCAAGTCTCTCCTGAATATTCCAAATAAGAGAAGCAACAGTGTTAACTGTTAACCATATTCAACCCAATTTCCAAAAGCAGATGCTACAAACTCCTTATAAATGTTTGGAAGTATGTCAAATCTAGGAGCCAAATGCTGCACCTTGTGCAACCCACACTCTCTCACAGCATGAGGAAAAAGAACTGCCATTTTATAAATTGCTAGATGGATTGCAACTTTGGCTACTGCCTTTTTGTGTGAAGCCTCTGATTGAAAGGAAAACTAAGGTAAAACCAACACCCGACTCTATCTAAAGCTAAAAACCATACCAGCTGTGTGAATCTTGACTAATGAGTTAGGGTCCTAATCTGCAGCACATACTGTAACACAAGGCATCAGGGGATACTGTTGTGCATATACATGTAGTGAAGAGACAGGTCAGGAACCATTCTACTCATGAATGCCAAGAAGTATGAACCAGAATTCTTGAAGTTTCAAAAAGAGTATTCAGTCAAATGCTATTTAAACAAGATTTTTAAATAGATTTTTACAGAGAGATATTTCAGACTAACGTTTCATATATTTCAGCATTACAACCCAATTTTCTGAATTGTGTCTAGCAAAAGATTCAACCACATAATATGGTTGGCTGGTTCACAAAGTCAGCATATGCAACATACCAGCATAGGACCCTAATTTTGACAAGTCAATATCTTAGTCTTTCTATGTACTTCAGCAGGACAGCTGAACCTATCAATAAACGAAGCTATCTGAGCTATAACGAGTGGAATATGCTGGATATAACAAGTTGTTTGGGACAATTTAGTTCCAGCCAACAAAGTCTTCCACCATAAGTGAGGTATCACTAGATCAACACAATCCCCATCTCAATACTTGATAGCTTTAAACTAAAACATTACTCAATGTTGCAGCTGCAAAACCTTTGACAAATGTTGAAAACCAGTCAAAAGCTGGACTCTCACTCTATTATTTTTGCAGGAAGGATTACCTGAACTGTATCCATCCCTAAACCATTAGCTTAAATGATAATTCAATTCCCCCGTACCCGAGGACTACTACATACAAACCAGGGACATTACAAGCAAAGATGGTCATGCAAACAATTGGCCCATTTGGATTGGCCTCTAAAAAAGGCATTTTCTTTTTTAAAATAACAAGTGTTAAAATATAATTTAAAAAGGTACTTTTTAAAACAATGTAAAATACCACCTTTTTTTTAAAGTTTGGTTGGCTCTACCTCTAAAAAAAAGTGGAAGAACGTGAGGTTTTTAAGTAAAAATTATCTTATAATTGTAAACTAAACCTCTTAAAAAAAGCTAAAATAAGTATTTTTTTTTTTTTGTTAAGCCAATCCAAACGAGCCCAACAGAGAACAAAAAAAACTCAGGCATGATTCTCAGCAGTACCAAATAAGTTGAAATAATGATCCCAATAATTAAAATACCGCTAACATTTTCCCTCTTTTTTTTTCTTGTAAAAACTTAATAAAGAGAATTCTTGTTATTACCCTGACTCGAGCATTGTCGACGAGAGTAATGAGAGGGACGAGACGGAGGTATCGGTCGATCTCATTCTGCGCCTTCCTGAACTGATAAACAATGTTCCATCCCATGGCGAGCAAGTAGAGGTAGCTCCGGTCCTGACAGCTGTGCACCAATATGTAGGACCTCCTGAGAGCATCCTCAAGCTGCTCCAGAGGCTCCCTAGTCTCAGGGTACCGCTTCAGCTCCGAGATCTTCAGCTGCTCCAGCAAGTTCCCAATCAGCTTCAGGTGCTGCGCGAACTGCCTGCAGTTCTTCTTGTGCATCCGCGCGGTGCTCGCCGCTTTCACAATCAACCCAATCAACCGCACAGCGTCAAGGCCAGTCAACTGAGCCACATTTGCAAAGTCCCCCATGTGATCCCACGGAGATGCCATTGCTCTCTCTCTCTCAGAAAAAGGAAATAATCAACCCTAAAAATAAAATTCAGCTACTCAGCTCACACCTCCAATTTCCAAAAATTGCTTGCTTATCCACAATTTCATCATAAAACTGCAAAAAACGAAAATAAGAAACAAAATTATCCATATCTATTAAGGCATAGTATACTCCATTTTTTTTTCACCTTTGATTAAGCAAATAACATTGATCGTTAAACAATACGATGTGAAGCAGTAAAAAATCTTAACAGTGGAAGCCTTTTCAATCCGGATCAAGCCTTCCTCTGCAAAATGTTTCTCAGAGATAGCATTGCCCCACAAGATCTCGGATATTCAGAGACACTGGCACTGCAAAACATAGCAAACATTCTTTATTCAGAAAGATTAAAACAATTACATAAAAAAAAAAAGAGAAAAAAAAAGAAGAAGAAAGTAACTGAGAACTTCAGATGCATGACTAGTTAAACATTTTTACCTAAACAAACTAAGCAAAAATAATCCAGCACATAGCTTCACAAAATGGAGCGCTAGCAGTCATTTTTTATTTATTTACTTAATTATTTTACCTTTTTTGTTTCAGCTGGCATGGGTTCTAAAGAGTGTGACGTAAAACGGGGGAGGAAAGGAACGTGGAAAAAGGGAAGGAAGAGCATAGAATTCAGGTAGCGGCAGGCATTGCTTTGCGAGAAGAGGAGGAGGTGGTGTTGTTCTTCTGAATCACTGTTTGTCTCTCTCCCACGCTTTTTTCGGTTCGGTGTTGTTTGTCTTTCTTTTTTGTGCAGAGAGGCTTGGCCTCAAGTGCTGCCCCTACCCACCAAGGACGCCCCTGCCCTCTGTTTCCTCGCGTAATTACGCCTGTGCCACTCTCTACCGCTTCACGGACGGTTACACTGTAACGCCGTGATACGGACAGGTTGACCACTTGACCCTTCGAGAAGCATTTAAGCTTTAGAGTATACTGAAGATTTTTCCTTTAATGTTAGTTATCCTATTTTTTTTTATAAAAAAAATACATTGTCGACCATTAATTAATTTGGACTGGGTTCTTTTAAAGTATAGATTGTATTTCAAAAGAAATTAAAATACACACATTTTAATTATTAGAGTGTAATTAATGGTAATGATAAATGTATATAATTATTTTTTTAAATAATTTTAATTAAAAAAATTATTATGTCTCTTTGATAACTAATCAGTAATGTCCATGTGTGCACTTTCTAAAGTGCATATTGCACTTTAGAGAGTCATTTTCATTTAATTTATGGGCTAAAAAAATTAAAATGGTAAGTTTTAAACTTTTAAAAAATATTTAATGTTATTAAAAATATGTAAACTTCATTTTTTTTTTGCAAAGTTGCTAATTTCATTTTCTTAACAAGTGTTTTTACGATGTTTGTTAGTAAAATCTTTAATTTATCTATCATTAAATGTAATTTTAATAAAATTTAAACTCTATTAAATTTTATTTAATAATAAATTAGTTATAATTCATTATAATGTTTCACAAAATATGAATACAAATAACTTAATTTTATTAACTTTACTATTTGAATACATGAAATGATTGAAATATCTTATCATCTCTAACATAATATATCATAAAATTCATTTTATAAAAAATGAATTTCATAACTTATCGTGAGAGACGTGATAAAGTGTTTATACCCTTCTATTTATTTCTATTTATTCAAGGAGCATTTTTATTATTTTTTTTAGTTTAGAAGAGGAGAGTGAAGAGTTATTAACTTTTAAACAACTAACGCCAGTTGGCACCTGAATCAGTGTGCGTTAGTGGCCAGCCTTCCGAAGGTTCAAACAAATGCCCACCCACATGCCCTCTTGTTTCGTTTCCAAAAAAATTCACTTACAAAATTTTGCACTTACTAAATTATAATGACAGGACTACTATGGTAGGGTGGAAATGATATTTTATTTTAAGAAAATCACATATAAATACAAGACAATGTCAATGATTTCGATAAACTAAAATACAAAGTTTTGGATGGTTTTTTTTTTCTTCAAATAAACACTTATAAATTAAATTAATACTTGTACTCTATCAAATATCTCGAGGTGGGGCGACATGATGGATAGATAAAGGTGATGGTGGGTTAGATTGGAAGTTAAGAGGGTTGAAAATGGAAAGAAAGAAAAAAAAAGGAGCTACCAACCAAACAAGAACCGAAAAAGGGGTAAGAAAAGCAGAAAAGGGCCAATAGCGTCATTTGAGGAGTAAATTGCTAGTTTGATTATTATGATAAATAAAGAGGTGTTCATGGAGCGAAAGCAAAAGGCAGTAATTAATTAGAAAGAGGTAATGAATGGATGAAAAGGAAGATATGGGGGGGATATTCGATGATAATGAACATCCATTCTGTGTGGCAACTAGGACGTGGAGTGGCATGATAGAGATGGCACATGTGATGAGTAGCACGTGGCGTTCCACTTTTTTTAATAGGATGATGGTCTTCTCACCAATCGGAGTGTATTTGTGAGTTTTGGAATACCGGAGGGAAAAAATTAATTTAACAATCTTAATCATAATTTTTATATGTTAAAATTATTTTTTATTTTATTTATAATTTTTTAAATAATTAATATAATAATTAATTATATTTATTGATGTGTCAATATATAATTAAATGATAATATAAAATTTATTTACATTATCATTGTATTTTAATTAAATTCTTATCTCAATTTAATATCTTAATTGAAAAAATTAATTGTGAATTTTTTGCTGTTAATTTATTCGTTACTTATGTCAAATATAAATTTTTCCTAATTAATTATTTATGAGAAATTGCATTCAATCTTATCCATTGAAAAAAATTATATATGTTAAAACTCATCATCCTAATCCAAAGGGTTAATAGTCTATTTAATTCTTAAATTTTATACTTGAATTTTAATTGGTTCCTCAACTTAAAAAACAACATGTTAATCTCTATATTTTACAAATGTTAGACTCGTTAATCCTTTCTAATGTCAAAAATAGTTAAATTGTTCAAAGACTACTTAGGGTAATATTATGAATGTCAAATGATTATTTAGGATAACTAAAGACTAATCTATCAATTTTCTAAATTAAAAAAATCAATTAAGACAATAATGTAAAGTTTAAAGAACAAAGGTGTTAATCCTAACTCATAAAGGTGCCATGTATAAACTTGTAGGCACAAATTGGTTTAGTTAATGACTTAAATTATAGGAGAATGAGAAGTTACCTTCATCTCAAAGTCAAAGAAATACCTAAATTAGTTAGTTTCTCATAGGTGCGCAGTCCATATTTATATGATATGAACAGGTCACTTTTTTGTGGAAATTCTATATCTTTATCACCATAATTTATTACATTAAAAAAATAAGTCTTATATCATTTAATAATTCAACTTATGAAGCCTAATTGTAGGCCAGAAGCAAATGCACGATGCACATTCTTCTATTGTGCTACTGCTATCCATGTGACACATTATATCCACCGCACATCAGCACACGAACTTTGCTTTATGCGAGTGGGTCTGTTGCATGGAATGTACGAATGTTTTATATTTATTGGTTGCGCTAATAGTTTAATGAATGCTATATAAATACCTCTTTATGAGTGCTCCGTGACCATAATATTCAACTGAGAGACAAATTGAGACACCGCTGTCAACAGGGGGTTTTGACATTTAGGTGGGTTTGGGGGAAAAATTCTCAAAATATGGGTTAGAATGAGAAATTATGAAAATATGGGACAAATTTCTGAAATCGCTATAGGAGGTGGCGATTTCAATAAATTCGAAAATAAAAAAAAATTTAAAATGTCTGAAATCGCTATAAGGGGTGGCAATTTCAGACAAGAAACTCATACATTCGTAATTTTTTTGAATAGACCATATTATGGAAATACAAATGTATTGAGGCCATATATATGTAAAATATCCGTCAACCGGGACTGACCCAAAAAAATTTATAAAGGAAACTGAGTATATATAATAAAAATTACTTTTTAAGTTATATAATTATTTTATGATATAGTATTTTTTTTTGTCAAAAAATAAAAGGAAAAAAACGTGTTTGAAAAGAGAAATTGAGGTTAACTAACTTAAAAATGATTCAAACCAAAGTCAAAGAAAAGTAACAGTTACTAACTTAATACGTTTATTACTGGACTATTGACATTTGATATGTATAATGTCATATATATCTATATATAAATTAAGAATTTTTATGGGGGTAGAGAACCTAATTGTTTGATTACAACTAAGGTTAAAAGTAGGTCACGTCACTCATCAGAGACCATTAAGCTAGTCATATATAACTTAATTTGGCTTAATCTATTTAATAATTAAAACTTTTTGAATGAGTCTAACTTGCATAAACTCTAATTTTATTTAAATTAATGGGAGAAAAGAAATATTTATAGGTTGTTAGACTTTTTTTTTGGGTCGTGTATAGGTTGTTAGAATTGGAACACTACTATACTCAGTTAGGCATAAGAGAAATGTGACCGTCTTCGTCCAGTTTTGTATTAAGCCGAAGACAATGTTTTGTTTGTTGATCGTGTATGTATATATATTTGTGTAGAAATGCTTTATGTACACCCCAATTCATACACTCGTATATACACTCCTGTTTTATACGGTTTGAATGACAATTAATAAGAATACAGTATACTTTCCTTATTTGGAAACGACATACTACTACGCGAGTTTTCTCACGTAATCAATCTCGAACGCGCCCTAATCTCGAACTCGTTCTTGTCATTGTTTTCACTCATCGTCTTCGTCCCCTCATCCTTGTTCTGTAATGTTTATCATCGTCATCCTTGTCATTCTCTCATCCTCTCATCATCGTCATCCTTCTCATCTTCCTCATCTTCATCCTCTTATCATGTGAAAGTTGATTAAAATGAAATTAAGATGATAAAAAGTTGGTTTTCTTTTAAAATGAATGGGATCTATCTTTAACAATGATTGTAAGAGTATATGTTATAGAATATAATATTTGATTAGAGTGCACAAAATAATATTGCAGAATATGATATCAGATTTTAGTGCATAAACATTATATGACGATGTGCGCAAACATTATATGACCTTATGCACAAACATTAAGCACTTGTGTATAATACTGTGATTTTACTCAAACATAAACAAGTTCACAATCTTTATACATTTTTAGTGGACAAACTTTATAAAAATTAGTTCATACATGTGCACACACACTTTTATACATTCTAATGCACAAACTTTACATATATGCATATCACTTAATGCATAGTTAAGTATTTTTGCAGAATATGATATCAGATTTCAGTGCACAAACATTATATGACGATGTACACAAACATTAAGCACTTGTATACAACATTGTGATTTTACTCAAACATAAATAAGTTCACAATCTTTATACATTTTTAGTGGGCAAACTTTATAAAAATTAGTTCACATACATGTGCATAGTTATCAAAATCGCGAGTTAACTGTATGAGTTTACGAGTTTAGGTAGTAAAATCAAGCTAACTCGCATGTAAACTCATTTCTGGGTAAAATCGGGTAAACTCGGGTAAACTCATATAAAATCGGGTAAAATCGGGTAAAATTATATGAGTTTACCACAAGCAGTTTTTTTTTTTTTTACAGTTGCGTATGCAATCGTGCTCCGTAGTGCCATCGTGCTTCGTTCCTAATCCATCGTATGTATTTTATCATTTTCTCAGAGATCTTTTCCACTAGGGTGCGTGACCTCTGCATCGTTATCTGTACTTTAGTGTTTTGGATTGGAGGCATCTTCGTCACATACTCGCTTCCTGTGATGCTCAGTACTATGGGACTCGTTGGTATCTTCTGTATTTATGTTGTTGTGTGTGTCATCTCCTGGATATTTATGTTCTTGAAGGTTCCAAAAACAAAGGGCATGCCTCTCGAACTCATCACCGAATTCTTTGTTGTCTGCTCGAAGCAGACTACTTCTGTAAAAAATGAGTGACATTGTTCTTTATATACATTTGCTATGTTGGCTGCTCAATACACTGTCTCTCTCTTGTGTTGATAGATTTTACTTGTCATTAAGTTTATGTGGAGAAGAATATGTTCTTGTTCAAACATATGGATTATGTATTATCTATGAATTGAACTTAGAACTCATATATTTCATCTTTATTAGTGTTTTGTTATGGAGTCAAAGTATTTATGAATTTCAAGTTTTATTAAATATATTTTTGTAGCATAATAATTTTTTAAAATATTTTTTAATATTTTTTTAATAATAGGTAAACTCGTACAAGTTTACGATCCGAGTTTACGGAGGCTCCACGAGTTTACTTAAACTCGCGAGTTTGATAACCATGTACATGTGTAAACACACTTTTATACATTCTAATGCATAAACTTTACATATATGCATATTACTTAATATATAGTTAAATATTTTTACAGAATATGATATCAAATTTTAGTGCAAAAACATTATATGACGATATACACAAACATTATATGACCTTATGCACAAACATTACGCACTTTGTGTACAACACTGTGATTTTACTCAAACATAAATATGTTCACAAAATTTATACATATTTAATGGACAAACTTTATAAATGTTAGTCCATGCACAAAACTTTACAGATTTGCATAAAACTTAACCTACGGTTAAGTATTTTATAGATATATGTGATTTGAGTGCACAATTTTTCATATGGGTATGAGAGTGAAAAGAGCGACGATAGATGATAGTGACGGGCGTTTTGATGAGAGGGAGAAAGAATAGATGAGGTGGTTATGTTGAGGGTGCCACTGTATTATAATACATGTGTATATATGATGTATGGTTTTAAGATATACGTGTAGCAGAGGGGGGATCAAAATAGCTTTCAATTTGTCGCATCTCGCTGCATATTGGTTACACGTGCACCGAATTGAGATTATGTGGCTAACCATTGAAGCCAGTAGCATAATTTGCGGTATGCATCACCGATTGCTTCTGCGAATGACGTTGTGCTCTTTTGATGCTGGTGAAGGACATGACTTAGGCTATGTTTGGATTGGTGGAAGGAGGTGGAGTGAGATGGAAAGAGGTAGAATTATTAATGATTCCGTTGTCTGGATTTGGAATTATCAATTGTTTGTTTAAAAGAAAATTACTTTTATATCCCCATTTTCTTTCACCTTAACTACTCACTGTTGCCCTCTCTTTCCATTTCTTGTTTATTTTATGATTTTAATTAGCGTAAAGTGTTTTTATATGAATCTAGTCACATTAGCATAAAAAAAAATATATTTAGTAAGACATTGTTTTAATTATCATATTCTATTTACTTATTAAAGTGTAAATCTTATTAAAATCTTATTCAATAAAAAATTAATGTAAATCAATATAGTATCTCATACACATATTATGAGTTCAAATAACATCTTCAATTCATTTAATAAGTAAGGATTTTGTGGATTGCATAAATTTTTTTATTATGCTGAAAAAAGAAAAAGAAGTAAAGTTTAAGATTAAAAAAATATTTAAAAGTCAAGAAGAGATGCGTATATTCAATTTTTTGGTGTAATTAATCAAGATATTTTCTTCAAAAATTATATTGATTATTAATTGAAAAATAAAATGAGAAAATTTAAGAAAATATATTTGTTCTTTTGAAAAGGGATATACAAAGACACTACGTAAAAATTGGGGATCTTAATTGTGTTGTTTGAATTAATTTTGAGTGAAAAATTTATCTGATCCAAACAGTATAATTTATTCCAATTTAGATTGGATTATTTTAATTTAGAGAGAGAAAAATGATTCAAATTTCAATGGTTTAGGTGGATCGGTTTCTAATAAAAGATTTTTTTAAGAATGTTATAAATGATTATAGATAATTTAAGCCAATAAAATAAAAATATAAAAAAATCTTTAATATACATAAAATAATACTTAAGTAAAATAAAAAATAAAAACATAAAATTATGTACTAAATTTAAATTATTATAAGTAAAAGTAACAACATAAAATTATATTATATAATATTATTCAATTTATATCGGATTGGATTTGTTTTAAAAATAAAATTTTAAATCCAATCCAATCCCAGCATTTTATAAAAGAAACATATCCAATCCAAATTGTTGCAATTTTGATTGATTTCAGTATTTTTGAATCCATTTAACAGTTTAATTTGGATTAAATTGGATTTGAACACCTAAATGCATAATTATTGAAAAGTTAAAAAAATAATAGATAATTAGATATCAAATATTATTGTGATGTGATAAAATATTACAAAAAGTAATTATAGTTACTATATTATTTTTGGTGGTTAAAGTTAATATATTATTGATTCAAGTTAGTTTGGATCAAGTTTTAAAAAAAAAAATGAAAACATAACATAATTTTTCAAAAATAAAACCAATTCAAAAAGAGTTTTTTAAAATTTAATTTTTTAAAAATTTCAATTTTATACTTTATTTCAATAAAATTGAATTGAATTTAAACACCGGTTTGATTCATGCTTAAATTCATGTTGCCGCATTTTGTTTTCTTAGCCCATCTTAAGTGTTCTTTTGGACAATAGTTCCGTATTTGGGTTTTATGCGCAATTCTTGAATTAATAAGCTAAGCCCATTTTATGTTTCTCGCTTACTCTCTTTTTCTTTTTCTTTTTTTAAGAATGCAATTTTAATCCCCTAACCAAAATATTTGGGTAAAGTAATTTCCAGGACTTGAAAGTTTGTCCGAGATCATTCACCATTCATCCATCTATTAACTCTCCGTTTTTAAATTCAATAAAAATGCACATGTAGACCGTTAATTGCCCAACTTATCAAATTGCTAACTGCAATTTTCATGATGTTATCATCCCACCATATTGAAGATAAAGAAAATAAAGTCTGAATAATTAAAGTGAGGGGCTGAAGGTAAATATGTCCCATAAAATAAAATAAAATAAAATAAAAGGCAAATATTTCCCATTAACATGAAGGGATAAATTCTCACAAGAAACAAGTCGATCCTTCCGTATAACTACCATTTCACAATTGCTAATCTGTTAAGATATATAAATGTAGATTCTATAATTTTTTCTGTGTTTGACTAGGGTGTCATTTCATTTTCACAACTTCTAATTGGGACAATAAAAAATTATTAGGTAAACCACGGGTGTGCTGAACAAGAAGAAAACAGTAGATAACACAAGTATATAACTACATTAAGAAGTAGCAATTGAGAATGAAACTACTCTCAAAAGAAGTCTTTGATTTTGTTATCAAGCACCATAGAACTAAGCACTTCATATGCCTTCTCCGTAGGATGGTAACTGTCCCAGAATATATAATTTGAGGCGTTTGAACATGTGTTTATGCTGTATGGGTTGCACAATATGCTAACTTCTATGTTTCCGGTTCCACAGCATCCTTTGTCTGCTACTTCAAAACCTAAATCACCAAATTGATAACATGAGCAAATTAAAATGTGCAAATAAAAAATGGTGCCCATGCCACTTGATGATCCTACTCAATTGTATTGTAGTTAGGAGTTGAGAACATTGCCATGATAATTTGTAGGTCCATGGGAAGGGCATGAAGGACCACTAAGTCAAATTTATGGACATGCAAAATTATGATTGATCTAGTCTAGCTAGTTACTATTTCCTCCCTTCTCACATATTTGTTCATTTTGTGTTATGTGCGTATATTAAGAACATGATTAAAAAAATTGAAAAAATTAAAACGTAAAAATTATTGATAGTGTTTTACTAAGTTGTCCTTAATGTGAGTGTGTGAAGTTATTATTAGTGTATAAATATGATAAAGTATTTGTTTAATATTATAAAATGAAATAATTAATAGCTCAAATTTAAAAAATGAACAAATATTTGTGAAAATACTAAAATAAGAAGGTGGACAAGTATTTTAGAAGGGAGGGAGTAGTTACCTATTTCTTTCGTTTGAAAGTTTTACGAATTTAATCCTAACTTTAGATTTTGTGTTGTTATTAGCAAGGAAAAATCATTGGCATCAAATTATTGTTGTATAGGCCACTCTTTCATAAAGAAGACAAAGAACAAGACAATTGTTGAAAGAAATGGAGAATCTCTTAAATTGCGACTATGTCCGGGAATAGATATACCTTAAAGATAAAGATAAAAAAGGCAATATATGATGGTAATTAGTGTTTGATTACCGTATTTAGCAGGGTTTTGACTAATTTCTTGTAATGGGTTGTAAATGTCAAGGTAGACGAGCCTAGTCCCTGGAAACTTATTTCTAAGAGCATCCATTTGCGAGACGAGCTTGGTGTTGAAGAGGATTGCTGCTTGGTTTTCAGAATTTGAACATGCTCTCTGTATGCCTCCACCAATTGTCCTTTGTGACGGCACACACCCTATATTTGGCAAACTAAATACTCCAATTCTCCTAGCTCCTAGTCCATAAAGTTCCTGCATCCAATACATTTATATTTTTGAAAGAAAAAAAAAATAGTACAAAAGATATATAAAAGTTGAAACGGGGTCTATTTCAAAAGTCCAAATAACCTAATTGCTTGTTTTGGCAAGTGGTTCACAAAGATGTAGACAGCAGAGGCATTCAAGTGCGTCCATGTTTAATACTTTTGATGCATAGACGTCCATTTGGAAGAATCCGGTGTCACTATGAGGTAGGTTTGGTTTGGGCGATAACTCTCTAAAGTGAGATCAATTCAAAGAGTAAAGTGAGAGATCTCATTTTAGAGGATCCTATATATTTAGGTATATAAATTAATTTTAAAATTGTCACAAAACAAGGCAATTTGATTTTTTTAAAAATTTTCATCTCATTTTCTCAACATGTTTATGTTCACTATATATATCTCTCATTTATTTCAAGAGAAGAACTAAACGCTACTAAAGTAACATTGTTTTTATAGATAAAAAATTAACACTAAAGTCAGAAAAATCCAAAAAATTTTATAATGGTAGGTGAGATTAAGACTTATGGTCTCTCTTCTCATCATGTCTATTTTTTGTGTTTTCTGCTATATAAATAACATTACTTTTTTTATATAAACATTGAAAAAAAATTCTTATTTGTCGTGAATTTAGATGATTTAGAAGAAAGACAAGTACAACTCATGTTCACACATATCAAAAAATAAAAAGATTAGAACAAGAGCCAAAACAACTAAGAATTTCGCTAAAGAATCTCTAAATAGAAAGTGCCACCCATGAGCACCACAAACAACAAACATTGAAGACACTATAAATGGTCTAGTGGTGAGGGATTTTTGTAGCTTAATTTGGCTCTAGTGTTGGGTAATAGCTACATATTCTATGGTTGAAAATTGAACACTTAGGCTGCATTTGGTATTATAGACAACACACAGAAACAGAGACATAGGGTAAAGAATGGAAAAATTCTTGTCCTTTAGGCCCTAATTTTGTGTCATTCAAGTGAAATACAAAGCCTCTAGTATCAAACGCAGCCTTAAACAAAGCTCTTGCTCCTATATATATCATTTAACTTCAAAAGGCACGTGGTTTGCGTTCATGATGATGCTAAGCAAACAAATTAAGATGCTAGTTTCAATCAAAAACATAAATACCTGCAAGAAGTTTGAGGCTTCTGAAGTCATTAAGTCCGTATATGAAGGAATGTCATAGTGTGATCGCCTGAGCGGTGTTTGAGAGTAAGTGTTGGCAATGTCATCACTCCCTACGCACACGATGTATATGCTCTTTGACACTATTGTTGCCGCTCTGTTTTCTCCAACTGCTTCCCTTATCTTCTTTTTATACTCCTTGAACTTGTCCAATTGATCAGACAATGATATCACAGACTTCAACATGACAAGCAGAAAGTATATAATTAGTTTCAAAGATACGAGTAAAGGACAGCCGAGTGCATTAGAGGCTCCCACCTAATGGGGTTTGAAGATAAAAGTAGAGAGACTGTTTTTAGGATTTGAATCAGTGTTACAAGTCAACTTTTTTATTGTTACACTAAGACGCACCATCTGATTTAAATATATGGTTAACGAAAACTTATAGATGGAAGACATGTGATAAAAGGTTTAAGGGATAGTCGTGGTTTACCACTAATTGAGAAGTTAGAGGATCATAGCCAGCACCACCGGAGGCAAAGCTCACGCCGGTGAGAAGATCTTGAAGTTGCAAATTTGGATCAAGATAAGCAGGCAAGAGTTTTTTCACTCCAAATTTTGCAGCTGAAAAAAGAGCAAAGCAAAAGTAATATGTCGAGAAATTGAACAAGAACATCTAAGTTATTATGTTCTCCAATTAGAAGTATATATTCACATATAATATGGTAACATCATAATTGAGGAGCCAAGATTTTTCTACCTATGATGTCAGATGGGACTAAACCGTTGCTAAACCTCCCAGTTGGTTGATTTCCTCCTTCAAAATCTCTACCATATGGTGGGAAATTGCATTTGACTATAGTGCTGATATAGTTGTTGTTACCAGGATCAACTATGGAGTCCCCAAACACAATGACGGCTGGGACAGTTTCATTGTTTGGTAGACATTTAGCTAAAACATTTTGTTCAGAGATGATAGCTTTGGGAAAACAGAAAAGAATAATGACAACTAGGGGCAATTGAGAAACAAGCACAATTTGAAAGAGGACCTTCATCTTTTCTAATTAACACTAGCAATGCCCTGCTTTTTTCTTCCCACAAAGAATCTTTTGTTAATTATTTAATGTGGGTACATTTTAAGCATGCTGCAAGCTACTTATAGCAAAGCTAGGCAAGTTCTTTTTATTATTGACAATTACATGATATGATATTGCGTACGTTTTTCTTAATATATAAAGTAGGTTTTATTTTATTAATTACTCCGTCTAGTCCATTTTAATTGTCACTCACTTTAGCTAATTTTTTTTTATAAATTATTTGTCATTTTCACTTCTCAATACAAAATTTATTGTTTGTTTATAATTGTATCCCCCCTATTTATTAGTTTTAAAAATAATATTTTTTCAATATTATTTATATCTTTCTTCATTATGAAACACTTTAATCAAATTAAATAATGATAATTTAATAAACTTACTATTTACGACACTATTGATTTTAATTTTTTTAATATTCGTACATTTGAATAAAATAATATTTAGTGTAGACCGTAGAGAATACCATAATATAAATTATGTTATGTCATTCAAGAGATGGTACACTACTTGTTGGTATTATACTTTCATTTTTTTTAATAAACAACAAGGCGGAGATGCCCAATCAAAAATAGAAGACTACAACTTCATTATATACGAGAATAAAATACTTGCTTTATAGGCTAAAATTGCTAGAGACAAAATATTAATAATGGAGACATAAGAGTAAAAACTCCTAAAAAGCTCGTGTCCATGTTTAGTAAAGGTATCGCACAAAAATTAATTTCTCTATACATGATGTAATTCCCTACTTCCATATATCGGAATTAGGCATCCTATTTAACTCACGAAGGAAACGCGTAAGGAACTATATGGTTCATATTAATTAAACAATAATGGAATTATATACAGTCTAAATCTGTACATGATTAATATATAGAATCTGATTTATAAAAATATACGTTCAGCAACGTTATTTCTTATTAACTGAAGTGCAACTGCTAACTAACTGAAGTGTCACGTTTGCCAGAAGAGCTGACAACTAATGTAATATTAGTAGTAATAGCAAGAAAATGTTGTTTCCGGTTGTAAGGATTTGATAATTAAGATTTCCATCATCGCTAATTATATGGATCTTGAATAAGACCATAAGCAGAAAACGGCTCCTCATTAATGCATGAATGCCTAGCCATCAATTATTGACACTGAGAAAACTAAATGCGGTGATGACAATTGCTTGGGAAAATGTGTGCCAAAAAAAATACTCATTGCTTGGAAAACTGCTGCACCTACCTGATTTGGGGGAGGGGGAGCAACAATGAGAAAACCTATTGAAAAAAAAAAGAGTTTCTACGTACTAAAAAAAATGGGTTTTTTTTTTTGGTGTGTGTGTGTGTGTGTGTTTTTTTTTTACTTTTTATTATTGAAACAATGCCAACATTATATTAAAAAGGTCATTTATAAACAATGCTTGCCCTATTCTTTTTATTCAGCAGAAGATATCATACAAAGAAAAAGAAAGCGAGAGTAATCAAAATCATCCTTCTTTTCTTTTAAATTTTGATTAGATTTATTTTATAATCATTTTTTCTTTTTCTTTTTCTTTTAATTTGGTTTGAATTAAATTTAAACACCTTTCAAATACATTATACTATGTGGTTTGAATAATTACAAAACAAAACATATACTCAAAGGATTAGTTGATAAGATAAACATAATTTGAACGCCATGATATCAGTGTGCTAGTTTGAATCTCAGGAGAAAGACAATTTTTGTGTGAAGACTGCGTATCTCTTTGTGCTCTTGCCGACTAACGAAAATTCGTGCTATATAAGCTGTTTAAATATATATATAGCTATGCTATATGAACAATAAATATAGACAACAATGTATAGCCACAGTAGCTTATGACACTACTAGAAATAAGACTTTTCGAGGCAACTTTTGTCATTGTTAAAAGTCTTATGTCGCTGCTAAAAAGACTTATAAAGTGACAAAAATGTCGCTGCATGTTGTCACCTTAAACTCCGTTGCGAAAAGTTATGCAGCGATATATAAAGTCACTGCTAAAACATAACATTTCCTATAGATAATGTTTTGGCAATGACCTAACATTGTTGCCAAAAGATGGTGTTTTGTTAATGATTAAAAGTCGTTGCCAAAAAGGGAAGCTTTAGCAGCGATTATAAGTTGCTGGCATAGCTCAAGTTATTGTAGCGACAATTGTCACCGCTAAAACATGAGACTTATCTAGTGGCATATGTCACTGCTTTTGCATTTATGGGAGTGGTGCATAATTATTGATTTGTCACATTTTTAATTTTTTTAGTCAAAGTCACTAATGAATTTTCAAAGTCACGGTGAATGTGCACACACGCATTTGGGTCAATGGGTTATTCACCAATGGAAAATTCCACAACTACACTCTTTAAATTTATAAGTAAAATTTTTAGCTTCCAACCTTTGTATTTCTCAATGTGGGACTTTCCAGTTACACTTAGAATTTTTTTAACAAAAAAATGCCAAATATGTGAGATAAAATTTTTCTAAAAGAATGTTTCTGGCAAAGATTTATTAGTGTATATATGATCAAAGCATATGAATAATTTTATATTTATGATACAAATATATAAACAACGCTATAACTTTAGTATTTTATATATAAAATGACCATCAACATTGCATTTCAATTTAACATAATAATAAGATAAAGAATTATATAATAAAATAAGACTCAATGTTACAGCTTCAATTATAAGATCGTCAAAATGAGCTCGGCCGGCGAACCCGGTTAAATAGACGGGCTTTACATGCAAAAAATAGGCCCGTGAAAATTTGGAAAAAAATGGCCCGGGCCGTTTAGGCCTACAGGCTAAACGGGTCAGCCCAGCGGGTTCACGGGCTAGCCCGTGAGCCCGTGATTTTTTTTAGATAAAAATATCAAAATTTTAAAAGTTTTATTTTGAACTCTAAATTTTATTTTGGAGTTTAAGAGTTTAGAGTCTAACTATTTGAACTTATAATTGGGTATGTTTAACTATTTGTTATGCTTAACTACTTAACTATATTTATATTGCTATACAGCTGAAGTGTTATGACATAGATATTGATAAATTTTGCATTTTATTCCTTCAATGAGTGTCTACGCTCTACAAGTTGATATATACTTTCAAATCTTGTTTATTATTGATTAACCTACGAGAAAGAGTTTCAATTGTGTTTTTGATCAATAACATAACAGTATTCACATCAATGTTATATGTCGTCATTTAATTAATGAAACTTGTATTAATTCATGAATCGATTTCAAATAGCATTTGATATCTTTCAAGCAAGATAGTTGAAGGAACAAAAAAGAAAATATAATCTCACAATCAACAATTTAAACTATTTTTTTCTGATTAATTAATAGATAGACGATAAAAAATAGCTAAAAATGACCGCACATACTTATTCACAACTTTGTATTTAAATTATAAAAAATAGACCAAAATTTTATTTTTTTTATAAAAAAATAAATGGACTAGCGGGCTGACCTGTTTAGGCCAGCAGACCAATCATAAATCAGCCGAATCCTAAAAATATGCATAATTTTGNTATATATCAATCGGTTTACATGAATTTTTATCACTTGTCTCATTAATTCTGGTAAAATTGTAATGAAAATTTGATTGTATACAATAACTGAGACACACATTTAAACTTTGGATAGAGGGCTTGAACTAATTAATAAGTAATCAAATATCTTCTGAATGGGAGGAAATGACACTGTAAATGAAAAATAGTATTGTATGAAGAAGTATACAACTTTATATTATTTAATCAATTCTATTATTCCATAACATGAAATTATGTGTAAAAATATAACTTTTAAAGAGGTATTAGATCCTTTTAATGTTATTAGAAGTATACAAATTTATATTATTTAATCTTTTTTGACAACATTAAATTTTAATGTTGCTATCATATAATAGCGTCTATAATAGCGATATTTTGCGTTGTTGTAGCAAGTGCACTTTTTTCAATGGCATTAAGAATTGATGTTATAAAATTAATTTTTTCCTAGCAATGATAACTTGTTGTAGCGATATTGTTATTATAAAATTAACTCATTGCAGCAATACCAAGTATTGTTATCATATAGTTGATCTTTACCAGCGACATTGAAAGTCGTTGCAATAGAGTTTCATCTATGTCAAATTTATTGTCAGTGACTTGCCGAGTTGTTGTTGTATCCTTAATTTATGGCAGTGACATTAAGAGTCACTATTGTATAAATGATATTTCCTAACGACCACGAAAGTTGTTGCCATAGAATACGATCTATAGTAGCGACAGTAAACATTGTTGTCGTAGAGTGCCTTTTTCCTAGCGACAATGAAAGTTGTTGTTATAGAGTTTGATCCATGGTAGCGATAATAAAAATTGTTGTATATTCAATTTATGTCAGTGACATTAAAAATCGTTGTCGTAATGTTGTTCTTTCCTGATGACCTTGAAAGTTGTTGTCATAGAAGTTGATATATGGCAGCGACTTGTAGAATTGTTGTTATATATGCAATCTATAGCAACAACATTAGGAGTCATTATCGTAGAGTTGATCTTTTCCAGCGACATGGAATATCATTGGCAGAATTATGCCCTCATACTAGCAAAATAATAAAATTTGTTGCCATTGTCGCTGCTGTAGGTGTAGGCCTAGCAACTAAACCAACAACATTGTAATGTCATTGGAGAAAATTCATTTTTCCCAACAATATATGTCTCGTTGGAAAAAAGTCGTTGCGAGAGATCTAATTTTTAGTAGTGTGAGTATAAAGTACATTGATAGTGGGTCTTATCCACAATTAAAAAAAATGAAAATGTCCCCCACTCTCCTCACATTCTCTCTCTTCAACCTCCGCTCTTCTTAAGTGCGCGCGCAATCAACCTAAAGTACTCAAAACACTTTTACTATTCATTTATAACATTTAAAAATAAGGAAACTAATAAAATAATAAACAATCTAACCTCTGGTAACCAACAAACTATCAACTTAACACAAAGAAACCAACACACTAAAATAATGACAAATAATAAAAATAAACCAGTACCAATAAGGTAGGGATAAAGAAGTGACTAATAAACAAAGACACCAATGTCTTATAAATTAAGCAGAGTCGTGTTGATTTATTTTTTATCAGTCATGTTGGTTTCTTTTCGTGAACATGTGAATTTCTTTTTTCAGTCACATTGGTTTCTTTTTTAAATCAGAGTTATATCATTTGAATAACTCATTCAAATTGCTACGTTGATTTTCTCTGTTTCAGCATGTTGGTTTCTTTTCTAGTAGTGTTGGTTTGATTTTTTCCCCACACATAAAATTTTTATGTTGGTGAAGTAGAATTAAATTAACACAAATATAACTTGTTAAATTAAGCAGAATTGTGTTGTTTTTTTTCTACAACATATTGATTTCTCTTACAGAAATATGTTGATTTATTTTTTTTAATGATGTTGACTTTTTTCATGAGTACTATATACACTTTATACCACTATTATACAACCTTTGTAAACAACTCTTGCAAACAAAGAAAGCAATCTTTGTGAGCAAATAATATATCTAACAACAACAAAAAGAAACACTTTTAAATAAAGAAACTAACATATAAAAAGGAATCTAACTCTTTCGAAACATCTGTTTGTCTGAAAAACCTATAACAAATCACTTTGTATTGTAAAACAAAGAAACCAACATCTTAAAATACATAAACCAACACGTTAAAATAATGATAAATAAACAAAAATAAACCAGTATCAATAAACTAACGTGCTTAAATAAATCAATATCTTAAAACGAAGAATCTTACAGCCTAAAATCGAGAAATTAACATACTAAGAAAAGAAACCAACATCTTAAAAAAAAGTAGTATCAATAACAAAGTTGGAAAGAGGAAGAAAAAGAACAAAGAGAAAAGGAAGAGAAAGAAGAAGACAACAACAACAACATACCTATTTTTACACGTGATGTAGTGGCTTGGAGGTACGAAGACCTTTCATGGAGCTAGGAGCAAGGTTTGTTCATGCTTGAAAGCTCTAGAAGTGAGGGAAAGAGAAAGTGAGGTAAAAGAAAGAGAACAAGAGAGAGATGATGTTGATGAGTGAGACGTGAGTGAGATAGAAGAGAGAGAAGAATTATTTTTAATCACTCATGGGCTCCCAATTTTATTGTATTCTATAATAATTTTGTCTTATTGTATTTCATACGGTGATAATGTATAATTGTCCACTTTTATTATTCATATATGGTTTAAATAAGTCACACTTGTATGAATACACCATATATTCTCATAAAAACAAATAATATAATTGAGAATTCAAATAAATATTTATTCTTAAAACAACACTAAATTTACTAAACCTTAATTAATTTGACTTGAGCTTACTCAGTTCATTGTAAGAAAAACTATCCTTATGTTTATGTTTTTCATTCACAAGATCAAATTCGCAACTCTACTTTAAGAAAATAAGTCTCAAATTTCTTGAACCAACAAGAGTTGATGTAAATAAGTGCTGTTGGAACAAATACTTTGTACAAATCTGCAAAACATGCACGCTTTCCTTTTCCTCTTTCTCTCCACAATATGGGAAGCCATATGCTCTAGGCCCGGATAATTCAACCTAAACCTGAATCCCCCATCACCATTCTTTAATTTTCTCACAACTCTTCTCGCATAGGCCACGATGTGCCCTTCTAAGCCATGTGATGTCCATGTGGAACTTGATTCCTTTCCCGGTTCTAAGTTTGGTATTTTAACTTCGTAATAATGGGTTCAGAAAAAAGCCCAATCACGGCAACAAACCCAATAAGCATTCTAAAGCTATCTCAACTCTTTGGTACACCATTTAAATTTTGGTGTGTGGGGTATATAGTAAATTATGCTTGGTGATATTATTTGTACACTAAAAATAGCGTAAACACCATGTTTAATCAAGTTTTATAATGTGTGAAAGATTAAACATGGTATATACAAAAAGACATTTTTATTTTTAAAATGTGGGATATAACTCTTACCTCACACATCTCCTTTCCAATCCCTTTTCTCTAGTGTCTCCGTCTCACCAATGGCCTTGCCGCCAACCATCGTCCACAATTGCCTAACTAGTGGTGGATCTGAGTGGGTTTATGTGTACCTAACTCTATCCTAACTTGTATGATAATTTCGAATAATTATCCTTGCATAGCATTACTTACACGGGAACAAATTTCGATGTTATCCAAAAGATCGAATCGAGATTGATATTTACAAGGATCAAAATCTTACATAAAATGTAAAATAAAAATGTAAAAAACAAAATTATAATACAATTTAAATTGGTAGATAGTTCAATTCAAATAATAGTAGGGAAATCTATTAAACTCTTAAAAAATATATATAATAAGATTTTTTATAAAGAAATTAAATAGTTATGTATGGTTATGTCATGTAGGTATTATACTTTCATTTCACTGGACGAGTGCAGGTGTACTACTAATCAAATATCTCCTTAAATAGTTCCAACTTTTATTGGTTTCAGAAAACGAAAGAATAAAATAAAATCCGGGTGATTCCCGAATAATCCATGAAATTCTCTAGTGCAAACTGCAAAACAAACCAATGAACAAAACTCAACACGACATAACACTGTACAAGAGACTCTACACTACACTAGAGATACAAAACACACGTTATATATTCACATGACAGTGCAAGCATTCGGGTTCTCATCGCTGAACGCCGTGGTGTACTTCACCTCGAAGGAGCTGGCACGTGCGAGCTGCGAAGCTTCCGGATCCTGCAACACGTTGCGCACGTACCCGGGAGGGGCCTTCTTGTCGTATGCTTCGGGGGCGTAGGGGTGCGGAACGACGTCGTATGGCACGTAGGGCCAGAACTCTGCCTTCTTCCCCGTTCTGTGCCTCACGCGCTGCAGCACTTTGTGTGGGTCCACGTAGCCGCTCACGGTGAGCTTGCTCTGCTTGGGTTCCACTTCCACCTCCGTCACACCTTTCATCCCTTCCACCGATTTCTTCACCCTTCTCTCGCACCCTTCGCAATCCATCTTCACCTTTATCTCCACTGTCTGAAATCATGCTTTGTTTAAATTAAAATCAATCATAATAGGTTTCTATTATAAGTCCAAATATTCAATTTTGAGCAACAATTCGTCCAGAGACACACTATGCTATCGACAATGAGCATAAGTATATAATTATGCGTAGAGATTAAATTTTATATTCCAAATGTTTTGTGTACAACTTTGCATTTACTTTCCCTAATTTTGTCAACAATGAACACAAGTGTATTGTGCTTTCTTATTAAAAAATTTGTGTATGTGAATACAAACATTTTTTTTCTGCATCTTCGTTTTTGTTTATGTTTACATTTTTGTCATATTTTTTTTATTTCTAATTGTTGAAAAATTTGTGGACATTAGTTTAAAAATTTGTACATATACTTTATAATGTTTGTACATAGTAGCGAGTGAGTCCACACGCTTAGAGTGTGAATAGCTAAGGAGACGAAAAGAGAGTGTGAGATTTACTTTTCGTAATTTAATACACCACAAATTTAATTTGATTTGGTTTTGTAATTGAAAAAGTTTGGGCATATGTAAAAAAAGTTTGTGGATGTGTATGCAAAAATTTGTTCACTCAATTTTAATGTGTAACCCATGGTTTAGTAATATGGTCGACAACATTTGGATTATACATTTAGTGTTACTCTTTTTATATACTATCAATGTAAATTTACAAGTGTAATCCAACTATGTATTAACATATTAACAAAAATGATTAAGGCAAGTCTCAATTATCTTAAATGTCTCCCATTCGAGAGCAAATAATTATTGGAAGACAATGTGAAATGTGAGTTGTTAATAATTTCTTATCTATAATACAAAAAATGAAATTGAATGCAACAAATGTGGAGCACTTTTTATTGTACCTGAAATTGCTTGCGTTTCTTGAGCTTGCTACTGTGGTGAATGTGACAAGACTCACATAGCTCCCAAATACTATCCAGGGCACCCATTACTTGCCAATGCCTAATTAAGCAATCGAAGGAAGATTGAAGAGACTGAGAGAGCCAGGATTAAGAGATTAATGCAGGTTGCAAAAGTTTGTGTTGTAAGTAAAGTTTGTAACTCGAACTAGCTAGTTTGAATTAGTTGGGAAGAGGCACTGCAAATCTTAAAAATGAGTGAATGCTTGGTGAAGAGTGAGAATGATGTATATTCCACGGCATATATATGCAGGACCAATGAACATAGCTGCAATCGGCATGGATTTTGCTAGAAGTTTCTACAGCAGTACTGTACTGCTGTAGTTAGTGGTGGGGGCATATCCGCAGGGGAGGTGCTACTTGGCTTGCAAAAAGCATAAAAAAGAAAAAATAAATAAAATAAAGAGGGCCGGATGTTCTAGTAGAAAAGTTCTTGAAATTGTAAAACTATGGATGGATATTTCTTCTGAGTGGTTCAGTGGAGGTATGTGTCATGTGTGCTCTTCTCTTGTGAAGGAAATGATAAGTACTATGCATTTGCAAACTCATATAACTTTTGGAGCTAAGTTTTGTTATTTTTATTTTCATGCAAAGATTTATAATTATAGAGGTGCATGTCTTATAAACTTGTTAAAAAGAAGTTTACTGGAACATTTCAAATGTTATTAGGAAGATGTTAGTTCTTATAAGGGAATTGTCTTATATTCCATTTTTTTTACTCGTAATTTTATCTTGTATATTTTATTATTAATTAAAAAGATGAGACCTATACGTGACATATAAACATTAAAAAAAAATTAATAGTAAAAAATTAATATAACAATGTCATGTGAAAAGGAAAAATAAAAGGATCAATTTTCATTCTTATAAATTTCTTTCTATTTTTAGTACAATGGCGACAATGATATTTGAACCCTAAATTTCATACATATTCAAACTCCTCGTTACTAGATCATTCCTACTGACTTTATAAATTTCTTATTTAATTATATGTTTTTTTATTTATACATAATTAAATTTTTAAATACTATAATAATCAACATATTGTACATACATGTGTGGCTCCAAAAAAAATGAATGCTCTTAGTTTTGGTGAAATTTCGGATCCTCACTCTATAAAAAAGAATGTTTGTATAATTATAATTGTAAAATCAAAAATTGAAATGTTGATTTAACAAATTTCGTTTTTATGAGAATTTTTTTTAAAAGTTTTAGTAATTATTTTTTTATACAATATTATATAGTAAATAGTAATAATAATAAAAAATATGAATACCATGGTATACTATGTATTACGTTTTAAATATATTGTGATTTTATTTTTTGTTTTTGGTTAAATAAAAATTATAAGTGATCTGATATATTTTCATTTAAATTTAGACATCAATTAGTGTTGATCCCTTTTATATTTGTGAGTTATGAGTGAAAAGAAAGAGGGGAAAGAAATGAAGGTGTTTAAATGATTTTTCTTCCCCTTGTTCATGAGTAGAGAAGGGAAAAAATTGATAATTTATAATATATTTTTATAATTTTATTATTTTAAAAATAATTATATGTTATTAATATATTTATAATAATGATATTTCAACATTTTTTTTGGTAAATAATATTTTAACATTTAAATATGTATAAGAGAGTAAGGTTTTTTTTTACGATTACAAAAAGCATGCAGAGGTGCATCAAACCGGGGGGATAGAGAAAGAAGCAATAGAACTTGAGAGACTTGAAAAGCCACCCACCCAAGCCCACCAAACACATTGGTAAGCCGAGAAATGACCTCATTAAAACCTTCCCAGAGAAACCCAATAGGACACAACCCTTGCTTTATAAGGGAGAAAAAAAGAGTACTCAAACCAAACTAATTAAGGGCCCAAAAAACCAAAAACGAAACAAGAACCCAATAAGGTACCATATCCAAAGCCTCCAATTAACATTGATTGCAGCAATAGGCAAATAAAATCAAAATCTAGGGTGACCACAACATTTAAGTACTATAAGCAGCCCTTCCATACCTGCAACTGACCCTTAGAGCCTCTGAGACAGAAAAAGGACTACAAGGATCCAGAGTAAGAGAAAATAATAAAAGAGAAGGAATAGCTACACTTGCCACACAAACACTCACAAATAACCAACAATAGCCTCCATATCAAGCTCACCTGATACGGATAAAAGATTACAAAGGTATCTAGTGCACTAATATGTTATAAGAGAGTAAGTTATATTAAAATTTGATTAAAAACCTCTCAATTTGGGAGAACTACGAAATAAGGCTTTTGAGAAATTTAGAAGGGTTATTAAAACCTTCTCCTACTAAAAAGTAAAACTATTGAACCTAGTTAAAACCTCATAAACCCTTCATTTCACCTCTAAATCAAACTCGTGAACACAACCATATAAAATTATTCTAGCTCTACCCCTCCTCATGGTGGCGATGCTAGGAGGGATGGTGGTAGAGCACATGGGATGTGTTCTTTATGTGAAAGAGGGATTTTGAGAACTGGGTGAGGTGGGCAATTAGGGGTGAAAATGGATTAGGTCAAGCTAGACTTAAACTTAAATGTGTTTAACCTATATTCTAAACATGAGACTTGAGCTTGATCTACTAACCTGATATAAGATTTTTCTTAAGGCTTAGTCTAACCTTTATTAGAGTTTGTCTTGGCCTACAAGCCTATTTAGAAACCTATTTAATAATAAAGTTTTAAAACATATTAAAAATACTTCCTCTCAACTAGGCCAAAAGGCTTTTGAATAGGCCAATAAACATGTTATTAAATAGCTAAAACTAAAAGGCTTCCTACCTAAGCCCAAAAAACACATAGTATTATAGATTATATAAACTAATAAATAATCGATATATACTATTATTATTATTATTATTTTATAAATAAATCGACCCGTTAAGTTTAATAGACTTGTTTATAGTGTATGACCTAATCTTCAAGGTTTAAAAATACTTTTAAAAAAGTATAGGCCTAACTTGATTATTAAACGAGTTAGACCTAACTATGTTTTATATGAGTTAAGCTGAAGGGTTTTGACAACTAGTTTGACCTACTTTTATCCTTATAGGTAATTGTAGATATGTTCTTTAGGAGATTGTTTGAACATTTGGGTACGTAAATATATGGAATTTTGAGATTTTTTTTATGGAACTAAAATTTTGAGTTTTAATTTGTAAGTGATGAAAGTCATACGATTGAAAGTGAAGGTTTTTTTTTGGGTTCAAATTTCATATCAATGTTTTTTTTTCCTTTTCTAGAAGAAGGAAAGAGAAAACTCCCACTGTACATTTTTAAAAGTTTTTTTTAAAGGAAAGAAGTTTCTTTTTTTTTTTATAGGCATGGGTATTTTTCATTGAAAGTAGTAATTTATCATTTTGTAGTAATTGAGTTTAGAGAACGTAGTAGATTATAAGTTATAAAATGTTTTTCTATTTTTACAATTGCAAAATGAATATACACCATATAAGAAATAAGATGGGTCATTATCATGCCACACAATGTCGTGGTTAAGAAAAGAAGTTGTTAATACACAAAAAAAAAACTTTGTTTGACATTTCGAGAAATGTAAAATATTAGACTCTTGTTAGTATAACTTAGTTGGACCATTTGTCTATAACTAGCAGCTCATGTGACATTTTCTCTAGTTATGTGTTAAGAGGTAAAGTTAAGGAGTNATAGATAGAGAGAGAGAGAGAATAAAATATAGACAATAGCAATACAATAAAATATAAACAATCCAGTTTTGACCACCAATAAACCATGAAAGGAACTCTACCCTTTTTCATGCAAAGTTCTTTTATAGTTTGCATCAACTACAAGGATGCCCAAACCTTCTTCCTTCAGTTTACTGTAGCAAGGCCTTCTTTCGTTTCCTACAGGGGGCATAACTAAACTGATTATATTCATATACTGTATATCATTATTATATTAAGGCTAGTAGAATCTCTTTAGGATCCAATCCTACTTAAAATAGAACAATATGTACCCCTGATGTCTTAAGATAATTTAGCTACTCATAAGTTATAACTTAGCTATTCATACCTTTACTTTGCAAAGAAGATGCAGGTTAGAGCCGTTGGAAATACTTGACAGAGTGAGACAACAATATTCAAAGCAAAAATGTTGCAATATTTAAAAGTGATAGTGCTTACAAGAGTGGAATTCGATGTTTGTTCCTCTGAACATATTTATAGGCTATATTCTTACTATGGTTACAACAAAACTAAAGCATGGTTACAATAGAGTAACTCTAGTCTAGTGTTGGTAACTCTTATCCTTATATTGTTAAGTGTCGACAATATTGTCCTTGTCCTTTTTACATGACTACTGATGGGTTGAATGCTAGTTCGTCAAAATCTTTTTCTTCTTTTTCTCTTTCTTGGCATATTTTCCTTTTTGTTTTTTCTGTAGCATCCATTTGGTTAGTTTTTATTCTTTCATACTAGCCCTTTTACTAGTTCTTTCTACTAAATAGATATATGTAGTTGGCCCAACAAATAGATCCATTGGGCTTCATCGACTGTTAATGTCTTATTCATCTCTTGGAATATTATATGGATTTCTTGGGCCTTGATACTTGATACTCTGTAGGCAAAATCTTCTTCAGCCATATCTTTTTTTTCTTCTTCTTCATGATCGAAAGGCTTCTTTGTAGTGCCAAACTTAATGAGGTTTATTGGAGGATAAAATTTCACTGGTGTGATCTCAGCAATAGTAGAATAACATCTTATATACACTTTGTATTGAGTTACTATTCCAAAATAGTGTTTTGTTGCATATTTGATAGAGCTGGGTAATAATGAGATTTCATTCATACTATTTGAATGATATATTGCTTGGACCAATCCATAATTAAATAGGGCTCTTACTAGTTCAGGTGATGTTCCTGGATGGATAGTGGCTTTATTGATGGCGTAATGAGCTATGTACTTTATTGTTTTGGATGGTACACTCATACTATTCATCTTATGAATTAAAAGTCGGAAATAATTATAGTGTTCTCTTAATTTTGGGTTAACTGAGGGAGTGGTTGTTTGTGGTCTAATGGGACTACTTGGATTAGGTTTTGGACTTTTATCTTTATTTTTTTCTTGGGCTTCGCTTCTTACTATTTCTGCAAATACTGGTGCTTTTTGGTCTTAGACCAAAATGTTATTGGTAGTGTCTACTATTTCTAGCTTACTAGTACCTTCTCTTTTTCCATTTTTTCCCAAGTTTTTTTCAAGACGAGATACTCTTTCTGATAATTGTTCGGTCTTCTCATACATGGTGGATAATGAGACATTTATATTGTTTATACTTGCACCTACTTGTCCTTGCATGAGATTAATACTCATCTCCAAAATATTTAATTTTGTGATTACTTATTCTATAGTTGTCATCTCGGGAGCAATTTTTTGTGGGGAACTGACTGTTACTAGGTTGTTACTTGCTTCCATCTGCTCAAATAATTAGTTATAAGACTATTATGTCCTTTGATATATTCAATCTCATAATCATAATAAGCCCAATAAGTTTGTCATTTTAATAACATCTTATTTGTCATCTTATTCCTTTATTAGTTCTAATTACTTTATCGAGCCAAAAATTAAAATTCATATTAAATACCAATTTTACAATATCAAGAACAAATACTAATATGGATAGAGCACTAGTAATTTATCACAAATTAGAAGGAATACAATTACAGTCAGGAAGCAAAGTATTAACTATATTAGCCATGGTAGGATTAATATTCTCTAATGAACATAGAATATACAAAAAGTACCAATGAAAAGTAACTATAAAAAAAAACCTTGTTAGTCTTGGCAACCAATACCCAAGAGGGAGGGGTAAATTGAGTATTTAAGAAATTATTCAAATTTTGACAAATTTTGCATTTTCATGCAATCAGCGTTATTATGCAGCGGAATATATCAATTAAGGATGTAATATAAGTTTGGTCAATTATGTTTGTTGGTAGAACATAAGATCAATACAACAACTTATAAACAATTATCAACAAATGTTTGATATTGTAATTCTCAAATATGCAAGACAATAATATAAGTTTGCAATAAATAAAGAGATAGAGTTAGAGAGATTGCAAATAGTGATTTATCCTGGTTTGACCACCCTTGTGATCTATGTCCAGTTCCTAAGCGACTTGCTCAAGATTTTTCCACTATCATCAAGCTTCTAACTTAGGTATTTGAAAAATCTTTACATCCAAGAACACTCCTCATACTTAGGATCGCTCATCTTTGTGTTTGAGCCTCAAGAACTAATCCTTAGGGATACCACACCCTAAGCAACTAGAGGGATATCTCATCGTCTTTACAAGTGTATAAAATTTTGGAAGAAAAAGAAACTCTCTCAAAGAGTGGATGATGCAAATTGAAGCACTACTAGGAGTATTGATAATATCTCTCTTTTGCTCTTATGATGATGAAAAATATTAATCCATTGATAGTATGAAGTATAAGGATGGTGAGAATGAAAAACTTAGCTAGAAATGTGAGTTTAATGTGTGTTTATAGAGTTTGTAAGAGTACTAGCCGTTACCCATTAATTCTCCAATATTTGTCTGTTAAAAACTAGTCATTTCTGTCTTTTGTGACAGTCATTCGAATGACTCCCATTGGTCATTCGAATGACCTATGCAATTTAGCCGTTATATGTCCTTTGTGTCAGATTTATTCGAATGACATTATTTGAGTCATTTGAATGACTTGTGCTTTGCATAGGTCACAGAGAGCACAAAAGCCATTCGAATGCTTTTTGAGACAGAGTCAGTCATTTGAATGACTTGCAATAGTCATTCGATTGACTTATGCAAGTCTTAGCCAAGCTCATCATTTTTCCTATCTTTTTTATTCCTTTTATTTATCTAATTCATTTTTAATTCCTAGAATTAAAATATCATTTATGAGCATCATTCCAATAGTTTAGATATATATATATATATATATATATATATATATATATCAATTTTCCTTTGACAAGAATACCTTAGGTCCTAAGAAACTATATCCTTTTGACCGCTTGCTTGGACTTGGTATTCTTCATGAATCCCATGTTCGGCATTACCATGTTCTTCATGGGTTAAGCATTTTATGCTCCTTCTTTTTACTCTGGGCATCATATGAATATGTTCCTTCTTGTTATTGATGCATTGGACTTTCCAATACATAATATTATTCACTAGAAAGTATAGTTAGTCCAATGTGTTCCAATATCTTGATATGCATTTATAGATCAATCAATGCATCATGCATATACAATTAGGCAATGATCAAATCATTATATTAATCAAATAATGTAATTATGCATCAGAATATAGAATAGAACTCCCGAGATGATCAACTAATAGGTGGAAAGTAGGTAGTAGTTTAGCCCAATATGAAGCACATAAAATAGCCAAGATTCCAATAAGCTCAAGCCTGACAAGGCTTCAGGAACAAATAAGTACAATAGATTTAGTAAAACAAAAAGAATAAGTATATATAAAATTAGAAATTAAAATGGAAGCTATATGGATAGAAATATTAGCATTAATAAAACTAGAAACTATGAAAAGTATGATACAATCATCATACGTAGAAAATACAGAGATATAGGAAAATGAAGCAGGATCAACAATAACATTAAGGATGGCAAAAAGAGAAGCAATAAACCTAAGATTAAGAGCAATATATGATGATAAATATCTAACATATATAATAATTTTAGGAAATGGTTTTTTACGGCAAGTAACCCCATATATAATTCAAGAGGACAACATAATAATGAATATAATAATTCCAAGAATAAAAAGTGGTTAATGGACTTGTATTATATTCTCGTAAAATTTAACTATAAAAAATATTAGGCAAGAAAGCATCATGCAATGATAGATGCAAGAGCAAAATGTAATGTATTACCTATAGGATTCCATAATAGCCCAAGTGTATTTTTTGCTTTATTCTTCTAATTTTATTTGGAAAAATCCTAATTTACAGTCGAATTTACTAAAAATATTTTTTCCCTTAATAATAAGATTAAATAATAAATTTATTTTTGAGACTGGATATCTATTTCTAATAGCTATTTGATTTAATTTAGTGTAGTTTATTACCATCCTTGGTTTTTCTATTTTTTCTTCATTATATTTCATTACTATCATTGTGGTGACGAATACTCTGATATACTTTCTTTGATAAGATTATATTTCTTCATTTCTTCTGTAATTTTGGAATTCAATTCTATCTTGGTTAGTCTAGAGATATCGTTTGCTATTTATTTTCTTACTATAGTCTTTGAGTTCTATTTTTGCCATTGATTTTGATTTTTTCCAATGTATTAATGGATTCACTGAAATTCCTTTTTAATCTTTCTCCTATAGTTTCTTTTTCTACTTGGATTACTATCTTCGTTGCCATTTTACTTTCAATTTCTGTTGATTTGTTATGTGGTAGAAATTGTGCCTCATTCTCATTTTATTTTCTTTATAAATTTTTCATTCTTTCTTTTATATTGTCTTGTTATTCTCATGTTTCATGTTTATAGGTTGTAGTTAATATTAATGTTTTTTGGAAAAAAATATTGTTTCAAGAAATTTAATTTCAGAATAATGTTGGAGTAGTATATATATATATATATAAACCTCAGTTGGACCATTTTCCATTTTTTTTGGATTAATTATGTTTTTAATCCCTGTAAAATTAGAAAGTTTGATTTTAGTCCCTGCATAAAATTTTTAGTCCCTGAAAAATTGTAAAATTAGGTTTTAGTCCCTAGGGTGGGGTGAGGGTTGACTGGGCTGACGCTGCGCGCCACGTGGGATGCCACGTGGCATAACCCCCCCCAAAACCCAACCCGGACCAACGACCCGACCCAAATTAATTGACTGACCCGGTTATAATTATAAAAAAAAAAAACCCACCCTCCTCCCGCACCCATCCTCTCTTCCAGCCCCCAACCCCCACCCTCTA
>QANU01016478.1:715094-759764 GCA_003254905.1 Nissolia schottii
GAGGGTGGGTTTTTTATTTTTTTTATTTTTTATTTTTTTAATTAAAACCGGGTCGGGTCAATTAATTCGGGTCAGGTCGTGGGTCTGGTTGGGTTTTGGGTTATGCCACGTCGCGCGCCGCGTTAGCCCAGTCAACCCTCACCCCACCCCAGGGACTAAAACCTAATTTTACAATTTTTCAGGGACTAAAAACATAATTAACCTTTTTTTTTTAATTTTTAATTTTTCATTTAATTTTAGTTTTAATTTTAATTAACACAAGCCAAAGGCAGGTAGTGATGGTCAAAGAGGAAGCATATTCTCCATTACGTACATCCCAAGCGGGACGCGCACACACTGACTAGCTGAGCTAGCACGCCAACCCCAAACGCCAAAGCGACAATAATAACAAACAGATCAAGCCTCGTTGGACCGGCAGTTAGAGAGAGAGGGATCGAACGAAGCACAGTGTGCGAACTCGCCCAAAGTCCACCACCACCGCAGAAAAGAAAAAAGAAGAAATGATGTTGGACGGAACCGAAGACGAAGAGAAGTTTCTGGCCGCCGGAATCGCTGGCCTTCAGCAGAATTCCTTCTACATGCACCGCGCATTGGTAACTCCTTTTTTAAACCCTAATCTCCCCCCTCTGCCTTTTCTTTTTTCTTTTTTACTTCTATTCCACGCTAATTCCAGATTCGCGATTCGTTTGGATCCAATTTCCGATTCGTCTCAGGATTCCAACAATCTCAGGGATGCTCTCAAGTATTCGGCTCAGATGCTCTCCGAGCTCAGGACTTCCAAGCTTTCCCCTCACAAGTATTACGAACTCTGTCAGTTCCTCTCTCAGATCCACCTTCACCTTTATTTATTTCTTCTGTTCTTGATCGTGAAATTTTGCGACCCTTGCAAGATTCGTAATTTGCATAATTTTTGTTGTGAATTTTGGTGCTCTAGACATGCGCGCATTTGATCAGTTAAGGAAGCTGGAGATGTTCTTCGAGGAAGAGACTCGTCGCGGTTGCTCCATTATTGATCTCTATGAACTCGTCCAGCACGCCGGCAACATTTTGCCTCGATTGTATGTCACGGTTATTCGCATTCCTTGTTTGTTCTTATATCATCGTTTTCGTTGATTATAAAAGAATGCGTTCATGATAGGAAAACCTGAATGTTATATAAAATATACCTTTGCTTTAGCTGCCGCTGCAGTGGTGAAAAGTAGTAATGTGTTTGTTAAGCCTCACCTTTTGAGTAGTTTATTATTACTATTATTATTATTATTATTGTTTTTCTTCCTTTGGAAAAAAACACGCCGAGCTATGTGCATTATTGCTGACACTTAATGCTGATTACTTCTGATTGCTCATTGTTTGATATTGATATCTCATAATGATGAATACCATTTAGCTTGCCAGTAAACAAATAATATGTAACTTTTGTGATGTTTGCCTGGAGTGTTTTGGAAGTTTTGAAGCTGTCACACTAACTTTTGATGGGAAAATTAATCTACTTCTTACTTATGAGCAGGTATCTCCTTTGTACAGTAGGATCCGTGTACATCAAATCCAAGGAAGCTCCTGCCAAGGATGTTCTAAAGGATCTTGTGGAGATGTGTCGTGGTATTCAGCATCCTGTTCGTGGACTCTTTCTCAGAAGTTATCTTTCTCAAGTTAGCAGGGACAAATTGCCAGATATTGGTTCTGAGTATGAAGGGTAAGCGGCCAAGATTTAGTTGATACTCTTTAACTGATCCTGAGTTGAGGTTTTTATTGATTTAGATTTGAAGTTATAATGAACAGACTCGGTGTTTCCAAATGTTTGGAACATAGGTGCTGGTTCCCTTTGGCACAACCATTTCTTTTGCTTCTATCTGGACCAACAACGTAATCTCAATCCAATTCAAACTAATATCTTACTGGTCACTGCACCTTTGCAATGTTGATCATTATGTAAACTATTGGTGTCCCTAGAATATTAATATCCTCCTTCTCTTTTTTCCCACCTCCTTTCAAATATAATTTTTATTGGTTTATCTTTCATTAGACTATGCGTTTTCACTTTTTCTTAATAAGGGGACAGTGGCAGTATCATTGTATTGAATTCAAGCTGCATTAATTTCAGATTGAACCTGATATGTGAATGTCTACTCTGACATTTGTAGGGATGCAGACACTGTAGCAGACGCTGTAGAGTTTGTACTCCAAAATTTCACGGAAATGAACAAACTTTGGGTGCGGATGCAACATCAGGTTGGTTAAATTGCCTGCGCAGTGTTACAGCTCTCATGTTTGGACATGCATGTCGACACAATAGTTGCATGTCATGAGGGCATGATTTCTGGTCATGCAGGTGTAGTAATGCATATGAATCATTCATACTCTTAGCTGACCCTGAGTTGAGGCTTGCTGTCGGGCTTTCTGGTCTGCAGGGGCCTGCCCGGGAGAAGGAGAAACGGGAGAAAGAAAGGAGTGAGCTGCGCGATCTTGTAATAACTGAAGCCTGTAACTGGTTTACTTCGCTGCAATGGGATTGCATACATGATCAAATGCTTATAGAAGACTTTGCTTGCTTTTTATCCTTGTTGGTTATTAGGTTGGGAAGAATCTCCATGTTCTCAGTCAGATAGAGGGTGTTGACCTTGATATGTACAAAGATGTTGTGCTTCCCAGAGTATTGGAGCAGGTCCAATTTGTTGTTTATTCTTTTTGGGTGTATAAGGCTGATTTGTTGTTTTGTTATTTCTATTTCTATTTTTCAAAGGCACGTTTCACTTTCTAACAGGAAAAAAATTCTTCCTCTTCCTCAAATATATTTGACAGGTTGTGAATTGCAAAGATGAATTGGCCCAGTTCTACTTGATGGATTGCATGATTCAAGTCTTCCCCGATGAATATCACTTGCAAACACTTGATGTATTGTTGGGTGCTTGCCCTCAGCTTCAGGTTAGTGAACTTTGCACTTTTTAGTGTTACTTCTGGAGTAGATGTATGTATATGTATATATTTGTACTTATTTATGTATATGTACTTATGTGTGTGTGTGTGTGTGTGTCTTTTCTTCCTCCAAAACATGAAAAATTTTATTCATCGAAGAGGGTTGAAAAAAGGCTCCACTAAAATATCAACAAGAATTACCCATATTGAAATAGAAAAATTAAACAAAGCAGCTATTTAATTAAATATCACATCCTCAAGAGTTTTGAAACTGCTGCACAGATGTATATAATCTGTAATACCTGTGAAGTTAGAACTTGAGGAGTGGCTGCATTTGGCATCTTCAAAATTTTCCTCAAGAATCTGATTTTAAGTTGAAAGTTGAAACTAAATAATTCTACTGTTTGTCTTCGTCCATATGCAACAGATGGAAGCCAACCTAACCATATTTGTATGCAGTTAAGTTATTTGCAGGTTATGTTACATTCAATGAAGCATTTTACATTATATTATACTTTTGAGATTTTTGCTAGTCCATGTCACACAAATACTAATAATTTGTTTAAATAAATTAGCGTCTACCTTCTTTGAGTGCTAGTTGTTACCTTTTATCTTGGGCAGTAAAGTGACCTTTCCATTCAAAGAAGCCGTTCTATGTTAACAACATGGTTTTAATAGCTAAACATATATCATAACCATTTCTCCCTAAATGTTAAGATGCTTAAGATGTTAGTTAGAGTCTCATTAATGATTTTTATGTCTAACAATGTACAATTGCTTTCCCTGCTGGATTGATTGAAAAGTTAAGGCAAATGCTATTACATTGCATCCAAAATATCCATGGCAGTTTTATGCTGCAAATTGCACAAGGTATATTCAGTGAGGTTTCTTTTTTTTTTTTTTCTTTTTCTTTATGTCACTTTTTTCAGCAATCCGTTGATGTCAAGACAGTGTTGTCCCAGTTGATGGAAAGGCTTTCAAATTATGCTGCTTCAAGTGCGGAGGTGTTGCCAGAGTTTTTGCAAGTGGAAGCATTTTCCAAATTAAGCAATGCCATTGGCAGGGTAAATTTTGTAATTTCGTTTAATGAACCTTGGATGTTCTCGTCATTTAGTGCAATCATGTGTAGCTCAATACTGATTACAATCTAAAAGTGAGGAAGCTATCATGGCGATAGACCTTTCTTTTCTAGAAAATAAGCTCTTTTAATCTCCCTCTGGGAGGTTCTCAAGTGATGAATGGTAATGTGCTGTCAGCAAAAGGAAAAATAAATTTCAGAGGAATCATAATTCCCCATGTTCAGCATATTTTGAGGTCTATGTTTGTGTGCACCTCTCTTTATGTATGTGAGGGTTGTGTTCAATTTTATGGGAGTGAAATACTGTGGTTAATATTGCTGCTTCCTCTTTCTTTTTATACTCAGTTTATCTTCAGATATTTCTTTCATAACTCATCACCATTTCAGGAAAGCATTATGAAGCATGATTTATTTATTTTAAATAATTCTCATTTTCCATTTGTGTAAATAAATTGTCTTCTCTTTCATACTTCTGATTTAGGTGTTATTGAAAAGGAAACTTTAATTGTTACATCCTTCTCATTTTGCTTTTCTTTATTATGTTGTTGTTATGCTCATGGGTTGTGAAATAAGGTACTCCATTGTTATGCAGGTGATAGAGGCACAACCTGACATGCCCACTGTTGGAGTTGTAACTTTATATTCATCTCTTCTCACCTTCACTCTTCATGTCCACCCTGATCGACTTGATTATGCAGATCAAGTCCTGGTATGTTTTCATTCGAAATTCTTGTGCACATTCATGTTAACTGTTCTCTTCATTCGATTCATTTGATCTTAATTCAGTCATTGACATTATTTCCTTAACTCATGGTAATATGCCTGCTTTCTTAGAATGAAAGGAACACTATCTTGGTTGAACTTAATTTGCCAGAAAATAGTGTTGTTGCATTTACTGCTTGTGCATATGATTTGAATTTATAGCAAGAACACTGTTCTTTTCATGCACAGAAACAAATTTGTCAGAATTTTGTCAAGGTAAATGCCCTGACTGTATATACCTCTTGCAGGGAGCATGTGTGAAAAAACTCTCTGGCAAAGGAAAAATTGAGGACAACAAGGCAACAAAACAGGTTGTTGCTCTATTAAGTGCTCCACTAGAAAAATATAATGATATTATGACTGCCTTGAAGCTTTCGAACTATCCTCGTGTACTGGAATACCTTGATGTTCCAACTAACAAGGTCATGGCAACTGTTATTATTCAAAGCATTATGAAAAATGGAACTCGCATTTCTACTTCCGACAAGGTATATGTCATTTCATTGTCTGGTCTTCTTTTTGGTGACTTTCGTATTAACATGGCTTGGTTTATTTCTAGGTTGAAGCATTGTTTGAACTGATAAAAGGGCTTATCAAGGATTCTGATGGGACTGCTAACGATGAGGTCATTTGAGTTCCACTACTGGTCATCTTGGGCTATTTCTTAAAATTCTTTTGACAAGATAATCCGTATTTTTGTGATCCTTTCTCAACTTGTATTTTTTCCCCCTTCTTTCCTTTACCCTCAGCTGGATGAAGACGACTTCAACGAGGAGCAAAATTCTGTTGCCCGTCTAATCCAGATGCTTTATAATGATGATCCAGAAGAGATGTTTAAGGTGAATTGCTAATAATACATGCTTTAAATGATGATAATTGTCCTTTTCTTTTTTCTGCTTGAACTTATATCTTCCTAACTGCAGTTAATAGTATCAGCTGACTTGACTTCTTTTGTACTGTTTTTTCTGTACTATGCTGCATATGGATTTTACCCTTTCAAATATTTAATAATAATTTTTTTGTTTAGCATGGATCTGCTGGTGACTTAAGTTTGCCATTATAAATTTTTTTGTGTAAATCATAACTGGTCCTGGGCTCCATAAGTATGAATGCTAATCTGTAATTTAATGCTTCAAAGTTCAGTTTAATGCTCTTTGATTCGATCCCTGTAAGTGCAAAGTTCAAATTGTACTTAATTTGTGTCATAATAGCCATGAATTGAATTGCAGATCATAGAAACTGTGAGGAAGCACATATTGGCTGGAGGACCAAAACGCCTGCCTTTCACTATTCCACCTCTTGTTTTTTCTTCTTTAAAGGTTTGGTTGATCATGTTGACTAGTTGTCTGCTTTTGTTGTGCTGTGTTTTATCTTGTTTTCTGTATAAATGATGATCAATTGAAGATGCTGTCAGCAATATCATAGGTTAGAGACCAATCAACAACTACAACTGACAACACTAAAGCCATTTCGCACTAGGCGGGGTTGGCTGGTTGGAGACCAAATCACTTGAGCATTTTGGTGTAGTTTTGATATTAAAGTTGATAGTAATATTTCATTTACTTTACTGGATAATAATTTGATTGCAATTGTAGGACCAGTAACATGCTACCAGGCTTTTGATTTCATGCTAGAAGCTTGTGTAGATAGTTGATTTGGCTTCCATTTGACAACTCTGATAAAGGAGGCAACTGTGCTTAGTAGGCTGCAAGTTGTCATCATCTGATTAAAACCGAGTTTGTCTTTCCATTTTTGGCTGATAGGAGTCATAATGGGAGCTTCGTTTTTCATTCAGATGAAGTCGTATAATGAGCCACAATATCAAAGTCAAAACGTTAGTTTAGTTCATGCTTTTTTTTTTTTAAACGTTGTTCCCAATAAATCATAGGGTCCAGCTAGGTGGATGAAATGAAAGAGTGCCGCGGGGGTTCTGTGTGATAACAGAGTGCCACTCAAGCTTAAGTGAAAATTTTACCGTATAACCGTAAGACTAGCAATGTTATATAGGATTGAGTGCCAAGCACTAAAAAGCCAACAGGAAAATAAATTTAATGTTGTGGAAATGAGAATGTTGCGTAGGATGGGTGGACATGCTAGACAAGATAGGATTAGAAATGAATGCATTAGGGAGAAAGTTGGGGTAGCACTTGTCATGGAAAAGATGGTAGAATCTCGTCTTAGGTGATTTGGACATGTGAGGAGAAGACTTGAAGAAGTCCCAATAAGGAGAGTAGAACAAATGACGAGTAACTCATTAGCTAGAAGTAGAGGGAGGCTTAGAAAAACCATAGAGGATACAATTAAAAAGAATTTAGAGGTTAATGGTATGCATGAAAACATGGTCCGACACTATGGCGTCATTTGATCTATACAGCTAACCCCACATAGGCTTAGTTGTTGTTGTTCCCAGTGTTATTGTGTTTTTGCAACACAGCCATTTATCTTTTGTCTTTCTTAAAGCCAAATGCAAGAATTAATGCTGTATATGTACTTTACTATGCACAGTTGGTCAGACAGTTGCAAGGTCAAGAAGAAAATCCTTTTGGAGATGATGCATCAACAACGCCAAAGAAAATTTTTCAGCTTTTAAACCAGGTAACTTTCCTCGTAAAGGAAATAGGTTTTTTTATGTAATGATTTGTAGCAGCCAAAATATAAATAATGATTGAATATTTAATAATACCAAGGATGAAAAGATTTGTTGGTGTTTCAGTATTCGCAGTGACTAATTATTCTAACAAGTGACATTCGCATCTTGTCTCTTCTCTGCTTTCGGTTTTTGCTAAATTCAAAGTATTCTTGAAAACTTATGTGCAGTTGGTTAATTGGTTTGACGATAATTTTTCGTTTTCTATGTCAGACTATTGAGACTCTATCAGTTGTTCCGGTGCCAGAATTGGCATTGCAGTTGTACTTGCAATGTGCTGAGGTACTGAAATATTTTTTGTGCACATCAAATGTGATATTTGCTACCCATATACGCTGATTTTTTTATTTTTATTTTTAATCTTCCTATAGGCTGCAAATGACTGTGAGTTGGAACCTGTTGCATATGAATTTTTCACCCAGGCTTATATTCTATATGAAGAAGAAATTTCTGTAAGTCTTGTCATGTAACTTCTAACTAACACTGTTCCCTCCCATCCCTTCATTTTATGGGATTTAAGACAAGTTAGAAAGATGATTGTTTGTATTGATAAATTTTATGGGTTAGCCATGCTCAATTATGTTTTTCCTTTGTTATACTAGGATTCCAGAGCACAGATCACGGCTATCCATTTAATAATAGGAACTCTTCAAAGGATGCATGTCTTTGGTGTTGAGAACAGGGATACTTTGACTCACAAGGCTACAGGGGTGATTATTTAGTTTTGATATTTTCATAGTGCTCATATATTATAGTCACACACACTCTACCAAACCCTAAATTGGTGCCTTTTCATTGGACAGTATTCAGCAAAGCTTTTAAAGAAGCCAGATCAGTGCAGAGCAGTGTATGCATGCTCACATCTGTTTTGGGTTGATGATCATGATAACATGAAAGATGGAGAGAGGTGTGTTTCTTCGATGAATGGTTGCATTAAAATTAGTAAAGAGCTTTTCCTAGTTGCTGTTTATTTGAACTGAAGAAATTTTAGGTGAAATCTAATTGTATACATGTCCGAATGATCCTATTGTGGCTTATTCCCATCTTGACTACAATTTAGAACATTGCTGTACATGAATTATTGTGAAGGAGAGTGAGAATGATTTTAACCCACACATGTAAAACCATGCATTACTTGGCAGTGGGGAATGACTGTACTATTCCTCATACTATTTGAAGGAAAAATGGAAATGAATTTATTTCTGAATTTATCTTTTTATGATCCTTACTATCTATGTTATGTTCATACTTATTTTTGAACCAGAGTCCTGCTATGCCTCAAGCGGGCTTTAAGAATTGCAAATGCTGCACAACAAATGGCCAATGCAACTCGAGGTAGCACTGGATCAGTTATGCTCTTCATTGAGATATTAAACAAGTAAGATTAGCTTCTATAATCTTCATTCAGCATTGCCCTCATATTTGCTTCTGAACAATATAAAATTCTATACTGATGCGGTGTATGTTTGCTAGGTATCTTTACTTCTTCGAGAAGGGGAACCCACAAGTCACTGTCGCCTCCATCCAGAGCCTAATTGAGTTAATCATGAATGAGATGCAAAGTGAGGCCACAACTTCAGATCCAGCTGCCGATGCTTTCTTAGCCAGTACTATGCGATATATACAGTTCCAGAAACAAAAAGGTGGCACAGTTGGTGAGAAGTATGAACCCATCAAGGTTTGACAGGTTGGATCGGTCCAATTAGTCTGGAACAATTTGTTCTTGGGCATGTTCAGCTATTGTTTTCATTTATCTTTTGGGTTTCAACTGAGGAACCACAAGTTTGTGTTCCTGATATGTGCTGACAGCAAAATCTCCTCGGTCATTTAGTTAGGTCTCCAATTCACTATGTAACTCTTGAGACTGAGTCGGTACTTAACTTTGCTTGATCTTTTCTCAGAGCTTTACATCAATCAATAGAATTGATTTGTAGATTTAAATACTTCCAGTTGTTCACAGGTTTATACGGAGTCATTAATTTCTAGTTTAGAGTCTATAGGTCGACCGTTGCTCTGTCCATATTTATGTCATTTGCGTCCTTTTTTATTTTTGTGGAATGTAATTCTGGTGGTATATATCATTGGGAGTGTTTGTTCGTTGCCTATTCGTATTGGCATGGGCTGGATTTTTGCTGAATGTACTTTTTTTTTTTCTTCCCTCGGGTCAATAATGTACTTGTTTTACATAGGCGGGAATGGAAACTTAGATGTATTTGGGTGACGATGTAATTACAACCTTAGCATTGTGGTATTTCTCTATTTATCTTTTTATTAATAATTAATAATTTCTAAGACAAATTTTCTAAATAATGCAGGGAATAATAAATGATTACATACATAATTTCAAATTTCCAAGAAATTGAAAAATGCAATTGAAGGCGTACTTGATGGACATGTAGGTTAAGAGAATAACCATGCAGTAAACGGTAAACGGGTAGGGTTGTGATCGAATTCCGAAATTGACTATGTAACTGGAGCTTAGAATTGGAATTGGATTTTTCCATTCTAATTTTTTGTGCTTAGCGTAACATAAAAATATGGAATTAGAAGCATAATTTTACAAACAAATTTTATGGAATTGAAGAACTTCTCTCAATTTTTAGCTCATATTCTAAGGGGGCTTTCGATACATTGTCTTCAAAATTATTAGAAAATTTAGATTACTTTTTAAAAAGATTATCACAATTTAAATAGTTAGTAATGTTATATTATTGTGTTTGATATGCATGTAATTGAGAATTTACATTACCTTATTTGACATAAAAAAAATGATTATGAGGTGATATACCTTACTTATTATTATTATCATCATCATTTTTATTTTATTATCTCCACCACCTCCACCATTATTTTTATTTTATTATTATTATTTCTATTTTCATTATTACTAGTTTTTTATTTATTATTATTATTAACAATCCTGAATAATCTAAATTACCGACAATACTGTTGCAACAAACTAAGTCCAAGGTAATTTGAATAAATTATCTTATATTAAATGCTCCCTAAGAATTATCAATTCCAAACTCATTAAATTACTCTCTACTCATTAAATTTTATATAATTCTTTCTCTTCCTCATATATATATATATATATATATAAATCATATTTATTAAAATTTAATATATTTACAAGGTGATGGACACCATGCACCGGAATTGTTTGGTGCGTGATGCACCAGCATAAACCACTTGAGTTTGGTACCGATTGTATCCAGTATGAATGGTTCAGTAGGCGGTAATTGGCAATTTTTAGTACTTATTATTTTACTAACGCATGACACCTTTCTCCTTCACTCTGCCACCGTTCCCTTTCTCCATTTCCATTCTTCACTCACCCATCTCCTTCTTCAGCTCAGTCTCACCCCTTGTTCGCAGATCTCGTTCACAACATCAACTCACCTATCGTCGATTCAGATCTTCAACAATTTTTGTTTTTGCTGCGTTGTGCTATCTTTTTTTTTTTCTGTGATTTTTTTGCTGCTGTGTCGTTGTTGAGGGTGTGCCCAGATCTCTAGTCCTCAAGTGGGTGGTGGTTGTTGCTTCAGATCTATGCTTGCCCAATGTCGTTGATGATGGATGATGAGTTGATGAAGAAGGGAGAGGGCACGCCACGAGATTTGGGTTTTTGATGATGAGTTGATGTTCTTTGTATTTTGGCAATGACAGCGGCGACGGCAACGGCAACGGCAACGGCAACGGCAACGGCAACGGCGAGAGTAGGGGGGGGGGGGGGAGAGAGAAGATTCATAACAGTTGTAGAGAGAAAATTAAAAAAAATGATAGAACAGCAGCAGTAGCTATTTGGTAATAGAACAGAACCTTTTTCCATTTTTGTTCTTTCAAATGTTACTTTCTTTCTCTAGATATTTATATCAAGCGTTTAACTTGCACGTTGTGCCAGTATTACATTCACTTCATCCTTTTACCATAATTTATTAATACTAGCGGCTCTGCCTGTCCTGACTGTCAAGCCGCGTTCTTTATTTTTGAGTATTTGCATGTACATTTATAAAGTTGTCTTCGGACAAATAATTGAACAATGCAAATTAAAGAAAAGAGCCTTACTTTAATCTATAGTTTTAAGAATATATGTGAATTAGTCATGTGTGTGTTCCCTTCATTATATATATATTATTATTTTTGGTTGTAAAAATAGTGCAATTACTTGAGAGTCAAGGAAGTATGCCTGAGCCTAAAAACTGACTCTGGATACCAAAGTATTAGTGTTAGTGTTAATTTCTTTATGTGGTCAGATGCTAGGAGAAAGGAAATTGTGTGAAGAAGAAGCTGCAGGCTCAATTAGGCACCAAAGCAGCAGCCAACAACATGGTGATCATGTCTCACAATCACAAGAACAAAATCTTGAAGAAGAAAAGAGCAGTTTGATTGATTTCCCAGAGCTGGATCCCCTGCTGGCCCTTCCGGATGTAGATCATATCGGGAGTGCACAAATTCATCAGTAAGATATTGATATCTATCTAAGTTTAATCCATTGTTGTGTATACATTATTTATAGCCTTTTTGGCTGACATGTGATATCTCATATTTATGACAGCAATGCTGCATCATCTTCAAGTGGCAATGCCTCCATTTCTATGCAACCATCTCCACCAGTTCCTTCCTCTGTTCAGACACCCCATCCAACTCCTCCAGCTCCAGCTGATCCTCATCACCAGGCTCAGATTAATAATAATGCGACTGACACTGGTCTTGTAAATGATGATGATGCTTTTGATGAAGAATCTGTTGATAGGTTCATAAATGGATAGAAGTGGATATATAGGAGCTTACAAATAAGAATAATAGTCTACCAAAAGGACACAAAATGGTAGAGTAGAGCGAGACTATGTTAATGTATAGCTCGGGAGTATATAGCAATATACTACACGAAATTTACTTTTCAAGTTAGTTTGATCTTTTTTCTATCTCTTTCTTTTTCATTTTATTATCTATAGCTAAAAGTGAAACCTGATTGTCATGTTTTTTTTTACTATTAAATATTATAAAATGATAGAAGGATGAAAATGGTAAATCAAATAAAAATATTATAAAAATATAAATATAAATTACTAATTATTAAATGAAATCTCAGCCCTAGATTAAATGACCAAATTGGTCACTAAAATAGTAAAGACTAAATTAGGAGACTATTAAAGATAAAATTTGTCACTTTTTCAAACTAGTTACCCACATTACATCTCAACTGTTGATGACATTTTGTAACCACCAGATGGTTTTTAGGCTCGTAAGACTACCCAACACCCCATTTTCTAAAGCAAGGTGCATGCATGACATATCAATTAGAGGTCGGTGCAACATTGCCATCAATTATTTATAATATATATTAAAAATATAATATTTATAGAATATTATAATATATTTTAAAATTTTAAAAATGAATAATCTTTTTTAAAAACTATTTAGTACACAAATATTTATTTTATAAATGAATCATTTTTAAAAATAATAATAATAATAAAAATATTATTATAGCACAAAATCATTTTATAAATGAATAATTATTTTTTTAAATAAAAGTATTATTATAGTAGAAAATAATTATTTTATCAATACTTTCATCAATTTAATATTTTAAATCACAAATTTAAATTAAAAAATTACAATTATAATTTAGAATCAAATTCTTTAGCGTACCCAAATACAGAATTTAAGATTTTATAGCAATTCCAATTCTTTTATAATTGGAATTGAATTCAAAATTCTACATTATAGTTTTAATTCTGACATCCAAATGGACCATAAGGGATGAGCAACCTAGTTGCCTAAATTTTATAAAATGATGAGTAATTTAGTATTCATACTTGTTGTGTGCATTTTTTGCTCCATGTTTGTGGTTTAAGTGACTAATAATTCAAAAAATGACAATTTATATTATGCATAAAACATCAATTTCGTTGTGTGGAACAACTTAATATATTATTAGACAACTATCTTGTATTTTTTTATGAGCAATGCTCAAGGCCCTAATAAATCAAGCTATATATTTTTATGAATAATATTTAACATTTAATTTTAATATTGTCTTTAAAAATGTCAAATGTCATATAGGTTGATATGTTAAGGCTTCCGAACAAATTTCGTTTTTAATGTGTACACCTATCTTGTTATATATAAGGTGATGAAAAAAATTACAACTTATAGCTCAATTAACAGTTTTAAGTGGACCTGTTTTAATAGAATATAAGTAAGAAGACTGGTTGGGGTTGGGAGTACCTTGCAATCAAGGTCATGCCAACATGCAGGAAGAAATTAATCCCACTCCCAACAGGTATGGTACAACATCGTGGTGTGAAGAAATTAGTGGCTGAAAATAAAATTTTATTGGGAGCAACGAATCTACTAGTTTCGGATGCAATGTGAGTAGCATACATTGTAAAAATAACGCGCACCAATCCATGCAAACATCGTAATCGAAAAAGAAAAAAGGAACAGCTCCAGACTAACCCTTTATGCTTGTATCCACCGAATGACAACTAAGAAACAATTATAAAATCTGTACGCAATGCCAAGCTTTATGTCGAAATACAAATAAAAATAATTTAATTATTAATATATCTTCAAGCAAACAAGGTCGTTATCCTAACTGGGACATGTAAACCAAAAAGAAAATAAGAGAAGAAAGGTGGGAACCATGAAATGCAAATTTGACTATTAAGAGTTGACAATAATTCCAAGAAAGCGCTCAAGGAGATCTATAGTATTTGTCGCAAGGACACCCACATAGACTCCAACTTCTTTAATAACAAAGAAATTATGAAAAGGAAGAAGGGGGAGGGGGAATACAGGTAGAACAGAGGGCAGTCAAATGTTTAAACCTAGTGAATCACAATATTGAACAGGCCTTTTGTGCTTTACTCTTCTTTTTCTTCTGCTTCGGCGGTTGAAGGACAACTCTTATGGCTGCATCAAACACTGCCTTCACGTTCTGCAAAAATAATGCCCGAGGCAAATTTAAAACTACATATTAACTTTTAACCATTGTGAAATAGGGAAAAAAATAATCGGAACAGATTCAGCTATGTACCTCCTGTGTTTTAGAACTGCATTCAATGTAAGCTGGTGCATTAATCAGCTTCCTGAGCTCTTCTCCCTTTTAAAGGTATGCACATGTCAGATTCAATCAATGATATAAACAAATGAAACGAGATTCAAAAGCACCAAAAGCTAAATTCACCTGAGCTGTGGTGATGGGCACGGCACCAGGATGGTCGATGCAGAACTGCTTATCATCCCGAAGGTCTGTATCATAACAAAACACAAAAATGATATGGAACAAACTCTCAGCAGAGAAAACCATCGATAGAACAAGTCATGAAATTAACATAATCATTTGTCCCATCAATACAACAATAAAAGCTACGGAACTCACAGATTATTTGAAAATACTAATACATATCTGGAGACAGGGCCAGCCTGTCTACTACATTGCATGAATAAAACTGACAACCATCCAGAAACATCAAAACATTGATCACAACTGCCGTATCAGATACATTGGGATGAAAGAAAAAAGAGAATAAAATGCGCCAGAAATCCTCCACTCTGTTCTGGAAAATTCATCACTCGGATAATGGGAAGTTACAAAGAAGTCAACATTTATTGATCATGAAATCCATGGAGTCATCATAACACATCGTGATTCATATTCATATTATACATAAATATGCTTGAAAGCATCATCCAACAAAAGCATAATATCACAATATCAATATCACATTAGACAGGAACAAACTTACCAAGCTTAGTGCCAACCAGAATTATGGGGACACCAGGTGCATAATGCTTCAACTCTGGAATCCACTGAAATGAAACCAAAACACATGCAATTTTTGAGCAAATTTTCATAAATACAAATAAAAATTAATATTTATCACGATCATTAATTCATTATATAATTCATCGGGGGTCATACAGGAAACTTATAATATTGTCAAATGAAGTAAGTGGCACTGCATATAAAACACACAAGATAACACCACATTAAAGCGATATAAGTACCTTTTTGGAGACATTTTCATAACTGGCCTTGCTTATGAGAGAGAAAGCCAATATGAAAACATCGGCACCACGATAACTCAAAGGTCTTAATCTGTTATAATCCTCTTGTCCTGTTCCCCAAATAACACATGAATCCAGAAAGAACTTCCTAAAATCATAGATTTTACAAAGATAAAAACGTAATTACGCAAGATTACCAGCAGTATCCCACAATCCCAGATTAACAACGGCTCCATTGACAACCACATTTGCGCTAAAATTGTCGAAAACAGTCGGCACATAATCCTGTTCCCAAGCAAAGCGCAGAGTGAAAAACATGATACTTGTCCCCCCTTTTCCAGTAAAAAAACAAATACAATGTTGCCAGTCCAAACCAAACTCTACAATTCCAAAATCTAACGAAACCAAAAGCTTATACATCCATTTTAACCTCCAAACTAATATTCAACATCATTTCCAAAATCTACATATCTTTCTGCAATACTACGAAACTTCCNAAAATTTGAAATTCAAATAAACAGAAAATGCTGAAACCCAAGGGGTAAGAAATCACCGTGGGGAAGGTGTTGCTGGTGTACGAAATTAGCAAGCAAGTTTTGCCCACAGCTCCATCCCCAACAGTGACGCACTTTATGAACCTCGAAGCGCTCATCTTTTCACCTTCTCTTTCACCTCAACCCCCCAAAACACAAAACAAACCGAAAAAAGAAGGAACAAAAAAACGATAGCCTCAGATCTTCACCTGAGGACCCCAATCACAAGCCCCTCTCTCTCCCTCCAACTTCACCTCCTCCTTCAGTTGTCGCCTTCTTCTTCAATTACGCATCTGTGCGGAGCAAAACCAAAATGAAGAGGAAGAAAAGGAAGAAGAAGCTTCCATGAATGAGAAAAAAATTCAAAAACAAAGAAAATGCCGAACCCTAATTGTGTAAAAATGCAGAAAGAGATTGCGAGTGGGAGAAAATAGGAGAAATGTGGAAACCCTAACCCTTTTGGAGGAGAAAGAATTAAAAGCGTTAATGGTGCAGAAAGATAGTGAGTGAGAGAGAAATGGAACCTTTTCGGCCGATAAATTTTGCCGTTGAAGCGTTCAATTCACCCAAACAATCTTTCGCCAACGAACCCCGTAGCTCTCGTTGTTATTATTTATTTATTTCTTTATTTTTGGTAATAAAAATTCATTGCTTTTTTTACGTTCTGACACGACGTTTTGGTAGCAGCAAAATTCGGATCCTGACGCAACGAATTTCATGGTCCTCATTTTTCTTGTAATTATTCTTACTACCTGTTAAAATTCGCTTTATTTTAAACGAAAATGGGGGTAGGGTCCAATAAAAGAAATGTGAATGTAGGAGGCCAAAGCCTTAAAGTGTGACTTTAAGTTAGATTACATTCGCTGCAAATGGAGCTCTCCTTTAAGCTTTATTTTGAATACAAACTTTTGGTTATAAAAATGAGAGTCTTGAATATTAGATCAAATTTTGATTTGGGGGATGAAAGTTATGTCGAATTAGTTTAATAAGCATAGAGTATAAAATAATGGGATAAGTATTAAAGTAGTAACATGTAAATTCATTTTTGCATAAAACACCTTGTCAACTCACGTAATAAAATATTATTAAATAAAATTTTAATGAGATCCACAATTCAATAAAATCTCAATTGTAAGTTAACACGATATTCATCAACAAATTAAAATAAATATCATTTCTCATAATATAAAATCATAATATTTATCTGTCCATGAGATGAGATTATAAATACTGTGCTTATTAACAATTTTTGTTTTATTTTATTTAACAATCACAAGGGCATCCACATTTCTCTATAGCTTCACTTTTCATCGAAATTTAAAGAAGATATAGACACGCAGTTTTTCATTTTCAGAAATGTTAATGTATCCATTTTTTTGGTACAACATACCCAGCATGTTGTGAAACTCGCCTAAGATATAAATAAATAAAATACTAATTATGGAATAAACATCATTGATTTACTAAGGATGTCTGCTGAATAGGAAACTTCAACCGACACAATTTATCCATACCATCATAACTGGTGATAATTGACAAGAAAACGAGTTTCCAGTTTTTCCATGTTTCCTCTGTTGCCTTCAAATATCAAACAAGTAAGCACGCTATTTGACTTGAAACTTAATTCATAAGTAAACTTTCAAATTCGCTCATTCGTCCCAATGTTAGTAGTATCAGTTAGTTCCTAAACTTTGAAAAATAGTAAATTCATCTTTAAGTTACATTAAATTTGTTCATAAATCCTTATATTAGAGACAAATTTGATGTACGAATGTCAACCTTAAAAATAAATTTGATATTTTTTAAAACTTAGCAATCGAACTTAACCGACGTTGTGGGACAAATTTGGAGATTTGCCCCTTAATCCACAAACAACAATAACCAGGCTTGAAATTCTGCCACGTGTGACACAGAAAAATTGCCCTGCCATTTGCGAATTTTGACCAAGTCAGCATTTGGTTACCTTACCTCATCAAATATAGCAAGTGTGAATTGGTGAGACAGAGAGACATGCAGAGATGAAGGGAAGCATGTTTAAGGCATATTGACAACCAAAAAGCACCGAAATATTCTCCTGAGTCACATAATTGAAGGGTTTATCCGTGAATTTTGACTACAATTGAGCACTGTTTGATAATAGTGCATCAGATATTCTCAAACATCACAATATTTGTTTCCTCATGTTGGAAACAACCAAAAAACTGAATTTACCCATTGCTTGTCTGTGAAGTTTTGAACCCATTCTTTTGGGGGGTTTTTGTTTTTGACAACCAAAACTAATGATGTTGACTAGGAGCAGAGGCTTGTTGCTCACAACACTTGTTACACTGTCTGTTATTGCAGTTGTTGCACATGGTGGGGGTGTGACTTATGACGGGAAGTCACTGATCATCAATGGCAAAAGGGAGCTTCTCTTCTCTGGTTCAATTCATTATCCTCGTAGTCCTCCTGAGGTACAAATGCTTTTTCTTTTCTTGTTTTGTAAAATTGCCATTTTGGTCCTCCTAACCAAAATATCCTGGAACAAAATAGTTGCTGAGAACTTAAAAGTGCACTTTAGGTCTCCAAATATGTAAAACGAGACAATTTGGTCCCTGAGCATGCGGGTTAGAGGGGATTAAAGCATTCACTTTATATGTTTAAGGATCAAAGTGTCCAACATTTTGAATAATTAGGAATCGCAAGTAGATTTTTAAATTCTAAAGAACTACTTTGTCTCTCGATATTTTGGACAGTGACCAGAATGGAGATTTTGGCATTCTCTTTTTGTCAATAAGGGCATATAGATTTAGCATGTGCTTCATTCTTTAACACATCAATCTTTTTTGGTTAGATGTGGCCAGACATTTTCAAGAAAGCCAAACAAGGAGGGCTGAATGTGATTCAGACTTATGTTTTTTGGAACATTCATGAACCAGTGCAGGGCCAAGTAATGTTTGCATTATTTTAAGAACAATTCTGTGTAAGACTATCATTATTTGCTTGGATTGTAGTAATTAGCTCATGCTAACATAATAGTATTTTGTTATCCTTGTGCAGTACAATTTTGAAGGAAATTATGATTTGGTTAAATTTATAAAGATGATTGGGGAGCATCATATGTATGCAACACTTAGAGTTGGGCCATTCATTGAGGCTGAATGGAATTATGGGTATGGAAGTTTTCTACCTGTGAATTCACATTTCTTTCCAAATATTTGAAGTAATACTAATGTTATTCCTCTCATCTTGTATTGATAACTTTTCAGAGGATTGCCAGTATGGTTAAGAGAAATTCCCAACATTACTTTCAGATCAGATAATCAACCTTTCATGGTAGTTTTTCCCTACCTGCTGATTGCATATACAAGTCATAGAATTTCTTCTTAAAATAGAACAAATGGCCTTAATTCTATTTGTATATGCAGGACCACATGAAAAAGTTCACCAAAATGATCATAGAAAAGCTGAGGGATGAGAAGCTTTTTGCCTCTCAAGGAGGTCCAATTATTTTGTCACAGGTTAACAATTGAAGTGAGAAGTTAAGAAAAATTAAGTATGTGAAATTCAGTTTACTCTTGTTGATTGCACTTGATTCACATTTCAATGTTGATTTTGTCAGATTGAAAATGAATACACCGCTGTTCAACAGGCATACAAAGAACACGGGACACGGTATGTGCACTGGGCAGGAGACATGGCGGCGGGGCTAAACACTGGAGTCCCATGGATTATGTGCAAGCAAGCCGATGCCCCGGGCGAAGTGGTAGGTATAGGATTTTAAATTGCAGTTGCGATTACTGTGATCGCGGAAAAATGTGGTTGATATTGCCACAGTTACTACCTCAATGCAGTTGTAGAGACACCACAACATCAAGGTTGCGGCGGTTATAGACAATAATTTACACCATGGAATTCCTCTAGGATGAATTCTTTTTCTCTTCTCAACCGTACAGATAAATACTTGCAATGGAAGGAACTGTGGAGATACATTTGTTGGACCTAACAGCCCAAATAAACCAACTTTATGGACTGAGAATTGGACGGCTCAGTAAGTGTACTATTGCTCAATGCATTATGTTTAGTTTTTAAGTGAGACATGCCTAGAATTTATTCTAAACCTTAGCAGAAGTGAAGATTTCTCACTTTTAAAGCTTTAAAATTAATTATGAACCACCTGAACAGAAATCCAAACATACATCAAAATAATGTTAGGTAATTCATGTCATGCTATTTGGAATTACTTGGTCATTACACAGGTATAGAGCATTTGGAGACCCTCCATCTCAAAGAACTGCAGAAGACATTGCATTCTCCGTTGCTCGTTTCTTCTCTAAGAATGGCACTCTTGCTAACTATTATATGGTAAGCAGCATTAATCATGCCTGTGTAAATTTTGCAGCAAAATTTTGGACAAATACCAAAAAATAACCAGTCTGATAACATGTTTGTTTATATGTTTTGACAGTATTATGGCGGTACCAATTTCGGTAGAACAACATCGTCTTTTGTAACTACTCAGTACTATGATGAAGCCCCTCTTGATGAATATGGTTAGGCATGTTGGACCCTCATAAAAATTTAAATTTTGGTTGCCCCGGGATTGCAGAATGTAAACCTTTAGGAGACAACATTTGATTCAGCTTTCTAAATGTCAACCTTAACCTTATATTTGAGGTGATTCTGTTTTGTGAATTTAGGTCTGCCTAGGGAACCAAAATGGGGTCACCTGAGATACTTGCATACTGCTATGAAACTTAGCCAGAAAGCTTTGCTTTGGGGGACTCCATCAGTGCAAAAGTTTGGTAATGATTTAGAGGTAGGGCTGTTGTGGTTTCATTTCAGAAGAACAACCATGGCAAAACAAAGGTGTACTTCATTGGTTTAGGCTGCATTGTTAAAACCCTATTTTAGGCCTCGAAAGATACAATGTCACATTAGACTTTCAAAGATCTTTGTCACCACATAAGTCCCTAAAAGATTCAAAACTATTAGACGACTGGTCATTTTGTGTTGCCAACTTAGTCCTTCAAAAGGGGGAATATGGTGGCGATTTATATCTTTGAGAGACTTATCCGGTAACAATAACCTTTGGAGTATAATATAGTGACGTGGATATCTTTCGAGGACTAAAATAAGATTTTACTCTTGAAATAAAGTAGAAGGGGGAGAAAAGAGAGTGCCTCCATGTTAACTATGAAAATTATTTGTTTGCAGGGTCGAACTTATGAAGGGCCGGGAAAGGCATGCGCTGCTTTCTTGTCTAACAGCAACACTCTATTGCCTGCAACTGTGGACTTCAGAGGTTCCAAATATTACCTGCCGCCGCGTTCTATAAGTGTACTCCCAGACTGCAGAACGGTTGTCTACAACACAAGAATGGTAATATATACATGTTCTCATCTGTCTCATCCCTCCAAAGTTTCAAGATTGCTGCCAAAGTTGATTCAGCTCATTGAATGCATTGCACTTTTTTACTTAGGTTGTTTCACAACACAACGAAAGAAGCTACAAGAAACCAAACCTTGCTGATAATCTACAATGGACAATGGTCAAAGAGACAATTCCTACTCCAGATACTTGTCCACTCAAATCAATGGATCCTTTAGAACATTTCAGCACAACAAAGGATACATCTGACTATCTATGGTTTACAACACGGTATGTGGCTCCTCCATGCTTACCTCAAGAAAATCCATCATGCTTTCTTGTCAAAAATGGTTCTTGACTTTTCAATGCACTGACTTTTGTTTTTTTCTTTAAAAATGAATCTGTTGGTGTTCTTTCTGAATTCCTCAGTTTAAAATTGAAGCCAGCTGACTTACTGCCGAGGACTGCTGGCCCGGTGCTTGAAATATCATCTCTTGGCCATCTTTTGCATGCATTTGTTAATGGCAAATACATAGGTAATATTCTTTCTGAACAAGCTGATCTCTGCCATGTTTGATAAGAATAAATTCATCAAGTTAAGCTCCAACACCTCCTCTTCAATGTGGCTTTACATGAAAATGCTACATAAGGAAGGACCTCACCTCTATCATGAGATGCAATAGAAACCTGACATGGTTTTAAATTGCGGTCTGCAACTACATCATAACAGAAATTGTGGTCGCATCGGCAGCATTTTTGTGCAGTTGCAGTAATCGCAAAGCAGCCGCAATTTAAAACCATGCAAAGTGAAGTAGGGTGTTTTATTTATGCGTTCATTCAATCTCTCAACTTACATTGTTATTATAGGATCTGGGAAAGGAAACAGCATAGAAAAGAATTTTGTCTTCAAGAAACCAATATCCTTGAAGCCAGGAGTTAATAACATATCTATCTTGGGGGCAACTGTTGGATTCCCTGTAATGCTTTCAAAACTTCTACTTTACTCTTTTTATTAGTCATTTGTTTTCTTCCTCAAACAACATAGTATAGGAACTCATAAACATGCCTTTATAAATCACTTTAGGATAGTGGATCCTACTTGGAGCACAGGGTCGCTGGCGTCCGAACTGTGTCACTGCGTGGCCTTAAATCTGGTGCCCTTGATCTATCAAACAACGGATGGTGGCATAAGGTGACTATAAGAACTTCATGCATAGAGTGATTCCCAAATGGATGGTTTTTGAGACGGGTTTAAGTTATGCCTCTACTGCAGGTAGGCTTAGATGGTGAAAAACAGAACATTTTCACAGAGCAGGGTTCTCACAAGTTTCAATGGACCAAAGTTGACAAGGGAACAACTCCTGCTCTTACATGGTACAAGGTACTCCCCTCTGGTAAAACATATTCATGTAACAAAGGGCGCATATGGATTTGATTATTTGAAAGCAAATTGATATGTATAGAACCAATTTATCTAATGCTTCAAATATGTGTTCACCAATAACAGGCTAACTATGATGCACCAGAAGGAAATAGCCCCCTTGCCATTGAAATGGAAACCATGTCCAAGGGAATGGTTTGGGTGAATGGGAAAAGCATTGGCCGTTACTGGGCATCATACCTCTCTCCTCTGGGAGATCCTTCTCAGTCAGTGTAAGTAATGTGCCATTCCATAATAATTGTCTAAATTACATGCAACAAGACACAAAGTAAGTAGAGTTTAATTATTAGTATGCACGCTTAAAGTAAAAGAGTCCGCATTGTTATCTAATCACTATATGTGAGACTTGAGATAGTGAGTGTGAAAGTTAATCACTTTTCCTGATGTAACAATATATGATTGGATGATAGCTTAAAACTCTTTTGGCGTATCAATTAAACTCATGTAAGTATTAGTTGAAGATAAAACTTCGTTTCCATTTTGTGTTTCCAGGTATCATATTCCAAGAGCTTTCTTGAAGCCAAAGGAAAATCTTATTGTTGTACTAGAGGAAATGAAAGGGAAAATAGATGGTGTCAAGATCCAAACTGTCAATAGAGATACGATTTGCAGCATAATAAGGGAAGATTATCCACCAAATGCAAAGACATGGAGGAGAAATCAGAGTGTGATAAGCACCAAAGTGAACAGTCCAAAACCATCGGCAAACTTGGCTTGTCTCAACAACAAAATAATTATTCGTGTGGATTTTGCAAGTTATGGTGATCCAGTGGGTGATTGTGGACATCTCTTCCTAGGAAAGTGCACTTCTCCAAATAGCCAGAAAGTAGTGGAACAGGTCAAACATTACAATCCCCTTTTTGTTTTGAACTGAGATTCTCTAAAGTGAAATTCTCACTTTAAAAGAAAAAAGTGAGGGATACACACTCTCGGATCAATAAAGTGAGCATACAAGATTACACTTTATTGATTCAAGAGCATATACCCTCACTTTTCTGTCTAAAGTGAGAATTTCACATTCGAATATCCAAATCCGTTTGTTTTCACAATGACACACAACCAGAAATTCTGTCAAACTGATATGCTAGAATGTTGGGTCAAGAATGTAGGATGATAAACTAGAAATATAGAAATGATGGTGAAAAAAGATGATGTGCCAACCTACTACTAACATGACACCTAATTCTGGAAATAGGATTCAGACAGAACCTTTATGGCTGGGAAGCAATTTTCCTTTTGTTAATCTTCTCACGCGCACGTTGCAATGCCTGCATATTCATTATTAACATGTAACATTCTTCTTGTCATTGCACAGTATTGCTTGGGAAAGACACGGTGTATGGTGCCAGTGGACAAAAATATATTTGATAAGAGTGGAAAACTTTGCCCGGGAAGCCTAAAGACTCTTGCCATTCAAGTTCACTGTGGTCACAAGAATTCGCAAACCTGAAGGACTGAAATTAGTCTGCGGAATGCAATTTAGGAAGATTTAGGTTGTCATTATGGTTCCCGGTGTAATTTGATTTAGTTTGTGTATTCTTTATGGTTCCTTTTAGCTGCTAATTATTAGGCTTATTTGGTAAGATGGGATTTGGATTTGTTCATGAACTTTTCTGGTTCGTCAGGGAATAGACCATGCACAGGCTAGGTACAAAGTTTTGGTGATAGCATACAAGAAAATGTGATCATATTTCTCGAGAATGCTAGTCAATTATGAACAATCTGCTCTTTTGATAGTGTGTACTTGTAAGCATCACGATTCTTTCACATTCTCTTTTTCTCCCCAGTACAACTTGATTCTAGACTTCTGAATTCTAAGTGCTATTATTCCATTATATTCCCCCATGGAAATGATTACTGCCTATTTTCCAAACTCCACAAAGGATATGCAGCTGTAACAGTTTGTTTTTCTGTTAGAACAGCACTTAAAGGAACTACTGTGATTTTACTCTACAAGTCACCTAGTTCTCTTACCTATTACTTCCAAACAGGAAATTTATCCTGCATCCATCCCTCTACCCAAAAAAGGGACAAAAACCTCAAGCACAGATTTTCGGCAATGTTGTGAGCAACGACAAAGAAAAGAGAAGAATTGGATCTGGCCGGATAATAATCATTAATCATGCCTCAATTTTTAATAATACAACTTTGTAATGGACTCTTGCCTATATAATGGTACCGAGGGTGGCATACAAAGAACAGACGAAAAATACAAGTGAGGTTATCACAACATACAAGCACCCACTAAAAAGAATTGCAAAAAGATAGAACTGAAACATCAAGCTCAAAGATCAGGATTTACAGAATGCATGGAGTGTATCATCAAGGGCCTTTCTGTCATAATCCCCTGTGAAAACACAATTGCCTAGAGGACCCTTTAGAAGGATAAGCCTTAGCAACCCATCTGCTACCTTCTTATCAACCTGACAAACCAAAATACATTAACCATTAATCATAGTAAAAGTGAACTAACCATAAAAAGAACGCCAAAGCATCAAGACCCTTACCGCCATCACAGATTTGAACATGCCCACTGTCACAGTTTCTGGAGGTGCAGTAGGTAACTTTGCCTGTTTTAAAATGTCTTCAACTCGCTTCACAATAGAATCATCAATCCATCCTAGGCGGTATGACATATCAACAGCCATTACCTGTACATTGGCATACAGTCTCTTAAAGATAGATACGGTATTAAAAGAAAGAAACACAATGGAAAAAAGTGGGCAAGAACAAATATGCAAATGTAGATATAATGGTATTACTATAAATTTGAAAAATAAAATGAAAAATACCGTGCCAGCTGCTACAGCCTCTCCATGTAGCCACTGCCCATAGCCAACCCCTGTTTCGATGGCCTAAAAAGTGCAACAGGAAAGGGTTAAAATCAGAGAACAAGATGTATTGATAAACAAAAGGCAGAAACAATTTGTTGGAATAATTTGATGACATGAAACTTTTCAGCAAGCAAATACACATTCTTAGATTTTTGCCCATTATATTTAGAAGCTACAATATGCAAATAAGCCTTGAACTTATGAAAGACGAACGTTTTGCGAAGTCATTACAATAACAGCAATATAGCATCAAAGGGGCATGATTAATTAATCTAATATTTGGGGCCAGGCCTTCCTACATTACCCAAAAATAACTAACAAAAAAACTAAAAAAAGCAATTTTTTGGTAGCTTTCTTCATGTTCTATGGTCCATAAAAACTTATACTCCATGGTTGAAATAACTGGACCTACTGATTTGGAACATGAGCTTGTAGACCATCTTAACTACCAATTTTTTACTCAAGCAATCCATGCCTCTCCATTTACTCAATTTCTATTCTCATTATATATACAGTTTTATCCTTGCTCATGGAGAAATATGAATTTATAGCTTATAAATTTTGTCAGGAGATTGTATGAAATAATATAATAACCACTGAAAAGGCAATCACTTACATGACCAAATGTATGACCCAAGTTCAATGTTGCCCTCAGTCCACTTTCCTTCTCATCTAAGGACACAACTTCAGCCTTGTTTTCACATGATCGCTTTATAGCATATGCCAGTGCACTAGGATCTCTGTAGTGGATAACATTAACTTGTTAGCAATGGAAGAATAGAAGAGCAATACAAAAGCAACTGCACATTGTTGTGATAATAAAGAACAAGCTTGAGATACTTTTTCCAGCCAAGAGAACATGTTTTAACATATACTTCCACCAAGATTTACTTTTATGACCATGAGAAGTTTCTCCTCTTATTACAACCTTCATACTGAAAATGGAAGTGCTAATAGCAGGAGACGCAGGCTTGTTTCAGCACAGTTCTTAAATTAAAAATTTACCTTGCCATTAATGCCTGCATATTTTTCTCTTGCCACTCAAAAAAATCTGCATCCCTAATGAGCCCATACTTTATAACCTCTGCAAACCCTGATGCTAATTCCCTCTCTGGTAATGTATTTAATGTGTCTGTGTCAATAAGCACACACTGAGGTTGGTAAAAAGCACCAATTAGATTCTTTCCAAGGCGATGGTTTATGCCAGTTTTGCCACCAACTGAAGAATCAACCTGGGAACATAACACACAATCCAGTTAGTAGTGAAAAAGGAAAAATTAGGTAGACAATTGAGCCATTAACCTTAGAAGGAGAAACAGCAGATCTCATAGAGCATTAGAGAAAATCAAGAACAGTTTTTTTATCCAAAAAGGGCAGCAAAATACCTGTGCCATAACAGTGGTAGGAATCTGAATAAAATTAACACCTCGTAGGAAGGAAGCAGCAGCAAAGCCACACATGTCTCCAATCACGCCGCCTCCAAGGGCAACAAACGTACTGCGCCGGTCCAACCGGGACTCGATGGCCTTGTCAAAGACTTTCATAAGAGTGTCCTATCAGTTGAACATGCAATCACATTTTATGCTATTTTCCCAGGTGCCAATAAACATGTCAGTCAATTTAAACACAAAAGAGACCTACCATGTCCTTGTACTGCTCACCATCCGGCAAAATCACACTCTCAACAGAGACATTTGGGTTCCCCCTCGTTAAAGCATCAACAACTTTGTCAAGATACAGTGGTGCAACCGTGCTATTAGTGACCACAAGAACCCTCTTTCCATGGACATGCCTATCACATAACAACCAACTAGTAAGAACAGAGCACTTTAGAATTGAATAAAATAAACATGAAATAAAATCCCCCGCCTCGTCAGAAAGTTGAGTTCTCAATCTCGTCCACCTTAGCAAGTAAGTATGACAATACACACTACATACTACACAGTTAATTGAAAACCGAGAAAGCAGAAATCCTCAAAAACCAAAGATCCTTGTTATATCTGTCAAGCTTATTAGCTACTTAGCTTAGGTATATTTCGATACAAGACTGACGAAGTAGAACCAAAAAAAAAAATAAAATGTTTTGTCCCTGCGGTCAGCTACATATATTATTCAAAGCCATAGTGTCCTATCACAACACTACCACATTGCTGATCTGTGTCATAAAGTTTCCACAAAGTTTTACATTGTTTGTCGACAATCTAACTCAAACCTGCTCTTTAATCGGAACCGCTATGTAAAGATATGCAGTAAAAAAGAGTTTGACTGATAAACTAATAAGGTGCACAATTTTGACCCATTGCAATGACTTGAAACAAACAAACAAACACCATATCAAAATTCAAGAGCAAAAGAAAATTGTACAGTAATTGGATGAAAAAATAATGAAAAGTGGCGAAGACAAATGTGAAGCAGAATTTGAAGATGGCAAATTTAATTGCTCAATGAACTATTCTTATGATTACCTCTGGAGAAGCTCGGGTTTGTCGAGTAACCCGGATCCGATGTAAATGGGATAGCTCCGATTGCCCAAATCGACGTCGACGACGGTGGGAGCCCCGGGGTCGGTCTTGGCGGCAGAGGGATCCATGACTTGAGCGGAACTAGCGCATATCCTGGAGCTGGAAACAGGGGCCCACCGAGAAGGGTTGGTAGGAAGGCGTAATTGGAGGTTAGGTTTTGGAAGCGAGGGGATGCGGATGGCTTTGGCGGGGGTTGCAGCTGAAGAGGTTGCTGCTTTGGAGGAGAGAGAAAGAGAGAAACGGGTGGCGGTGGAGGAAGCCATTGGAAAACAAACAAACTCAGTGGTTGGTGAGTGGAGAAGGGAACATGATTTGCATTTGCTCAAGAGGACGAGCGTGCGTGTGGGGTTGGTTAGGTGAGGGATTATTTTATGCATTGCTTGCTTTCTTTATTTACTAGATTCATTCATTTTTATTTATGGTGACTTACGATTTTCAGTAATTTTATTTGGATTTTGTTTCATGTGATATTAAACAATTGAACAAAAATATTATTGGTGCCTTTCTAAACCAAACTCTCCTTCTCACGCTCCTTTCTTCCACCCCTCAAACACAATCGCCAACTTCGGCAGCTCATTTCATCTCTCTTTTCTTCTTTGCAAAGTAACCGGTATCTCTTCTCTATGTTTTGTCTAGTTTGGTATCTCTTTCACAATAAAGTTTGAAACAAACATTATAAAAATTATAAACCAGATAAATAAATATTACAAAATAGATAAAACAAACATTATTACATAAAAATGAATAATATGAAACACATATATATCTATGTCTGCGTTCCACTTCATCTTTGTATGAGAGTTCTACATTCTTCTTTGAATGACTTTAAGAGAGTGAGGAGTGAAGTCAAGCGGGAATGGCAAGGGTTTGAGACAGTGATAACGCACACATGCATGAGGAGGGAGAGACTCAGGCAAGACGGAAGAGAGTGAACGTGAAAAACTTTGTTGGATGTCAGTTGATGTACTCTGTTGTACAAACAACATTTTTTTTGTTCGGAAGAGTCCTCCAAATGTTTTGGTTTTGTATTAGTAATCAATTTGAACATCTTTCAATATATTATTTGAAATATAGATTAATAGTGTAAAGTTGTTTTATATTGTCATATAATTAAATATGCAGACTCACCTATTGTGACATAGATAAAAGTAGTTGTCTCTCCTATCTATTATTAAAAAGTTATACATGTAAAATAATAATTTGATTAAATAATGTAAAACAACAATTAAGCTCTAACTGTTAGTAGGACAAAACTTAGATATATCGTTTGTTTGATCTCTAATAATATTTTCGTAACACTAGTTTTTAATTTATTGCTTCTTTAAATTTCTTCCTTCACCTCTACTTAAAATATTCGAAGGGGATTTACACATAAAATAACAAACAATTCACAAGTTTGCTATTGGTTTAAGTTTTGACTTTCCACAAATATACAAACAAAGCTAGCAGGGTATTTACACATACAAATAAATAATTTTGGATCATGAACAAATAGCTAGGCAGGGGGAGGGGTTGACTCCATAGTTCTTGATTAGTACAATCTAGCAATGCTAGTGGCATCAATCAAGGTGAACGATTGCGATTGCGATTGCGTTGGCGTAGATTATATCTCATACATGAAGAGGTTGTGATTGAATTCTCTGATTTCTCTCCAACTTCTTCTGGAACTATATAGTTAGGATCATCAAGGCAATTTTCATCATCCGATATATCAGCATCTATCCACTGAGACCAATTCACATCACTGTCTACATCCAACAACTCCTTTTGCATTTGCATGCCACTAACCTGGTCAATTAGAGTTAGTAGCATCTGGTGATTCAATATTTCATAGTCCCTGCAAAATTTAAATTCAAGAGTAACTTCAGTTATATAATATATGCGAAATCCATGTATATAAACACCGAGTAAACTTTCAAATTCGCCTCTGAAATTGTCAGCGTTACTCAAGTTCGTCAGTCCTTGTAGTTGTCAAGTGCCGATCAAGTTAGTGTTTTGACATCAATCAAATTAGTCCCTCTCAGGGATTAATTTGACTGGCTTTTGGTAATCTCAACAACTAATATGCTCATTTCTAGAACATGAGGATAAACTTAATTAGAGCTGACAATCCCAAAGACGAATTTGAAGGTTCATTATAAAATTATAAACACCAAAACTACTTGTTTTATGTATACACTTGCCTGTATGTGCAAATAGCATATAGAAGTTGAATTGAAGAAGATATCAAGAACAATGATCTAACCATATTTACAGTAAAGGTTTGATGCTCAATGTTATCACTAGCTAAACGAATAATGGATACTTCAATGAATAAAGTGCCACAAAGTCCTGCAAATAGCCATTCACATTTTAAGCCAGTAATATACTTAGAAGTTTCTAGACTAGAAAACAAAGAATGAAGGCTTGGTATACATACCAATATATAGCCATGGCCTAACATTGTAGGTTTGTTTTGTACTAGTCAACATATAGATGACAAAAATCGCTATGGAATAGATGAAGAAGGCCTTGATCATTCGCGATTCAAGAAACATGGCGCTGTTCAAAGCGAAAAGATTATCTAAAACAAGGAACATGCTGGCTTGGTTTGATTCAAAAGATTCCTGCAGAATAAAATTGAGGATTTTAGACACAAAATGTTAATATAAATACTGAAAAGAGTAAAAACTATCCAACCTCTATCTATTCTAGCTAGAAGGACTTGCAAACCTGAGCAGACAATATTGATTTTGAATTTTCCATTAATTGATCATGAAGTCCTTGAATCTGTTTCTGTCGCCGGAGTATCTCTTCATGTTGCCTGTCCCCATATTCGGCAAAATGCTGCAGGGCTTTCCTGCATATTACAACAATAATGAACTAAATACATTTTCCAAAATATTTCTTGAATTCAAATTTATGAATTCTTACCTACCTGCTCTCTTCTATTGCTTTTGATTGAAACTCTGATAAAGAATTTAGACCCTCCAGTGCCATGGATTGTCCATCTAGAAGTTGTCGTTGCTTATCTAATGATAATCCGGTCATGTTACCGATATCTTCGGCTTTATCATGCAAGTTTGTCATCTTAATTGACATAACATCTCCAACTTTTATTACCTCTTTCTCAATTTCAGTAGCTTCATCCCTTAACTTTTCTATCTCTTGCCCCAAATAATTGTATGATTCCTTGAGCATTGCCACCCCATCCTCCAAATTCCTCTTCATACCCTCCTGTCCCTCTTTCAACTCTAACTGTGAAGCAGAAATCTTCTTGGTTTCCTCATAAACACTTTCTGAATGCCTCAACACAGCATCTATGTGATTTTCCACACTTTTAGCAGTCTCAGCAACTCGTTGAGTGCGAGCATCAATTGAATTTAGGGAATCCTGAATTTGGTTCGAACTCTTTAATAGTCGTACTGATTTTTCATCCATGCTTTCTAACTTGTCCTCAACATTTTGGGCTGAACTTTTTAATTCAGTCACAAGCCTTGCAGTTTCATGCTTAAATGCATAAGCCCTGAAAGAAAATAAAAAAATGAGGTACAAAACTTTGGTATTTGCCATTGACATGAGACAATACACCTTGAGTAAGTATAGGACAGATTTGATAATGTAAACTAAGAACCAACAAAAACTAATTAGCCATATCCTATTAGGTGGGTTGACTACATGAATCAGATTACACCAAATTTTCTGTCAGTAATTATATTAATATTCAAACCATTAACGTCCAGATTTAAAATGTAAACTAAGATGTAGTAAGAGAAATTGCACATAACTGTAACTGATGACAAATGGAATTCGTTTCCAAGTAGAATTCAAGGTGGACGTCACTAACAGATTCATCCAAGTTTCCTAGACACTTAGCCATGGAAGATTTCAGATCGCATTCCGGTAAAGGTGGCCTTCCAGAGTCCCTTTGAAAGCAGTCACTGAGATGCCAAGCAAGCCTAGACCTTTTCTCATTATCAGCCAAAATCTCAGAACACGAGGCAAAAAGATTTTGGTAAGCATTTTGCCAACATGAGTTTGAACCAACCATTTTCCTTTTAGCACTCTCTACCAACTTCCCTGCTTTTTTGTCACTGAAGCCCTCAATGGAGAATTCAGCAGCAGAACCTATAGTGTCTTTGTTAGGGGAAGAAGAAGAAGAGCTCTCACTAGAGGATGATGAAAACCAAGTCCATGACTCACATCTTAATGAGAAAGAGAGCAAAATAACAAACAGGAGACTATATTGATGATCCATTTGAGAATTTGTCCACAAGTGTGACTAAATCTGCATCAAACAAAAAGAAAACTCGTAATTGAAAAAGATGAAGTGTAAAATTTGAAAACAATTCTACTTTTCTTTTATACTCTCTACAAAGGGAAGAAAGTAGCAAATTCTGTTCCCTTATTAATTTTCCAATTCCATGTCATCAACCACAATATATAAGAGCTTTTGACGCATTCACCATCTCTTTATAAAAATAAAGGATCAAAGCCAGAGTTAATAATTTCTCGTAACAAAACAACCCCCCGGAATTGGTTCGCTGTTTTTTGGGGCATCAATTCTCTCAAATTCCTCACTCAAAACTTGAAGAATTGATGACGACCTGTAGGATTGTGGACCGCTCCTTGAACTGATGCAGAGTCCTCAACGCCTTCTAAATGTCGTCTTCGCACACGACACGACCCACCGCACTTTCACTGACATAGACAATCACAAATCTCCATTGGTGACAACTAATGAAAGAGAGAGAAGTGAATTGAAAGAGAGAAAAATGAGTTGAAAGAATTGTGGAGCGAGAGATTTAATGGGAATGGAGGGTTGATGGAGTTTAAATGGTTATCAATCACATCTAAGTGAGTTTCAAATTAATGTTGGTGGCATATTTGGCAGAATACACGGAGGTTATGATAGATTTGATTTTGCAGTTTTTCAAGTTGGTTATATTGATTGATGCTGAAATTTTTTTCCAAATAAGTTATTGATGATGTGAAAATTTCAAAATTTACCCATTTTTAAAAAAAATCGAAATTGTAGTGACTATTGTAATATACTTTAGATTTTTCATTCATTTGCTTTGCCATTTTATTTAAGAGATAAGATAAAGAAAAAAATAATATTATATTATATTAGAAAGGGGTTTAGCCTAACAAAACATAAAATGATATTAATATCATAGCATCTGAAATTTCGTTAAGTGTTACACTAACTTAAATTATTTATTATTTTAAATTTATGATTAATTCACAACTGTTCAAGTATAATAAAATATTGATACCTTCATCAAAACTTAGGAATCACAATAAGAAAAAAAAAGAAGTCAGAAATTTTCACAATTCCACTTACCTTTAAAACTTTTTTTCTCACCACTCCACCTATGTATAGCCAATGTAAGAAAGTTAAACAATGCATTTATAAAACTTCAAAAAATGCATAAAGAATGAAAAACTATATAAAAAAAAACAACTTTTATTTAAAGTTTGTAATTTACAATGCTATCTATTAATGATCAATAATTAATAGTATTTATCTACTTTATGATTGAAAATTGGAAATACTTTATTTATACTTAATTATTTAAAAAGTAATAATTAAAAGACTTAACCTATCAATATACTCACTTTTATGAATGACATTTGATGTTTTTTGTCTTCTTATTTTGTCCCTATGAAGGGCAAGTGTCATTCATAAAAGTGAGTATGTTGATAAGTAGTTTGATGAGTTAGGTCTCCCAAATATTTTTCTTATTTAAAAACAATTACCTACCAAAAAAATTATTTAAAATCAATTTATAATTAAATAGACAAGCTTAATATGAAGTAAAATAAAAATTATTTAAAAATAATTTATAATTAAATAGACAAACTTAATATGAAATAAAATAATATGTAGCTCACAATTAAATTAGTAGCTCATGCGTTAGGTAAATTGAGAGTTTGTGTTCGATTTATATCCACACTACCTTGGTAAAACAAAGGTAAAATAATATGTATCTAAATGGATTTATAAGATAATATATACAAGTAAAATAGTAAAATAGTTAAGAACAAAATATGATTCAATCATGAGGTTTTCTACAAATATTAACCAAAAAGATGCATTAGATATAATTTTTGGCTACGAATAACTAATGACAAATTTATTTTTAATATAAAACCACTATAGTAATCAAGCAAATCATTATAATTGGGATAATACCTGAAAAGCCCCTAAATTATTTATATTTTTAGCAATCATCCAACATAAGCTCTCTTTATATTTTTTCATGAGAGTTCTCGTTATATTTAGTTTTATAGTTTATGTAATAGTTTTATAATATGAGTATAGTTAGTTAAGTTAAGCTTTTCTTAATAATTAATTAATAATTATTCTTTTCAATTAAGTACAAATTGTTTAAGCCCCCCATTTTGATCATTTATTATAGACAACAATTAATCTTAATGGGGTATAAGTGACCTTAGTATATTTTATCAAGGTAAACTTAAAAGTAGTGATTTGATGATATGACTTGAATAAGATCATTTGATCCATTTGATTTATTCGTACCAATTGTATAAAGCTCCTATTTATAGAAGCTAAATTCCAACCTATATTAATTAAATTTCTGGGTATTTTCTTTAGATGAAAATTTTCGGTTCAAACCTATTTTACTAAACCACACTATCATAAACTCACCTCACACTGATCCACTTCTTAATTTAAATTTCAGCATTCTATCTTACAACACTAATCTCATATTTTCTATTTCAAATTCAAATTTTTATATTTCCTAACAATGAACAATTTACTCCATAAAAAGTTGCTAAAAGGTTTTTAACATACATGACAAACATAACCTTACAATTTGAAATTTGAATTAGTTTTTTGTTACATTAAAGGAGCTCGAACTCGAGACTTCTATGAAAAGGGGAGACTAGTGTCATTCGAGCTAAAACTCATTGACTAATTTAATATGATCTATAACTTATTATGATCGTTTAGTCTTTGTAAGAGTTGTTGATGTTTCTCTCTCTCTATACACACACACACACGGACATTTGACAAAGCTAAGATTACAATTCGTAATTTGATTTATGAATTATATTTTCATACTTATTGCATTTAATCATTAATTAAGTTTGTAGTGGTTAACTTGTATGAACACAAGTAAATTTCGCACGCGAATGAAACAAACTCTACATGTAAACTTTGTAACTTCTAATCATGCAACCTGAATGAAAAACAAATTTTGAATGAAAATTTTAGAGAAAAGATCACTAGTGTGATTCAAAATTTTAAAATTAAAATCAAAATCAAACTTAAATTTGAATCCATAAACTCGTTACTATGATTAAGTATTAGTGATTTGTTAGAGTTTACTCAAATTTGTACAAATTTAATAGAAGAATTTATATACACGTTGGCTCACTTTTTATAAAGTAAGATGATTAACTCTTAAAAGTTTAAGAATTTTTTTTATGAAACTTAAAAATTTTAAGAATTAAGTCAAGAGTTTAACTATAATGTTTATTTTATCATATGTTTAGAGTATACTTGGCACTATATTCATACCATCTAACTTACCATTACTTAATTTTATATAACAGAATTGTGTAAATCATTTTTTTAATTGTATAGCGTATGATCACTGAATTTTTTTAAATACTTAGCAATATAACTTATTAATGTATGTTCAAATATGCTAACTAATAGTATATATATACACAAATACTTAAGTAAGTTGCAGAAAATAGTAAGATTAAAAATAAAGCAAATCACTTAATGAAAAAAGAAATTCAACCGTCATACACATAAAAGCTTTTCCATGTGAAAATTCATATGCCAACAACCAAAACTTAATTAATAATTAATTCCTTTCATCAATTTTGATCTTGCCTTTCTATCTTCTATGGCTCTACACACTTTACCTTTTAAAGACTCTTACTATTATCATTGCATATAAATTAATTTTTTAAATGAATAGGTAACAAAATCTATAAAGAAATCAACTGAAAATTTGATACTTGAAGCATGACATGTAAGAAACATTAATTTGGGTTTGCATAGAAGGAATAAACAAACTAGCAAACAGAGGAACTAATTTAATCGAAGTTGAATGCTTAATCTATAAGTTATGGAACATGTTACTCTCAAAGACTCCAAATCATGGAAATCCATGGCTAGTGTTACCCTTTGATAAGAGACCTTTGATCCTCCTACAGGTCTCGAAGAAGAGGAAATCTACCGTCTCAGTCAGTTGCTAGTGTTACCGGTCCTGGCAGAAGAGATCTTTACTTCTTATTAAGGAAAGCAGATTTACCACGAGGTTGCTTGAGTTTAAAGACAATCTTTTTCTGTGGGTCGAGCCATGGATTCTTGATTATTGTTATGCAATCTGATGGAGCATTGCAGATGCTAAATCCATTTACTAAATCTTGTTATGAAATTCTACCGATTTCAACTTTTTTAAACATAGATGTTTATCATTTGACCTGAAGAGGAATAAAGAGTACACAAAATTAGAAATGGATCTACTTATGCTAGTAGGAAATCTTATCAATATGATTCAATTTAAACAGATGATCATGTCTTCCCCTCCCAATCACGATAATTTTATGGTTGTGGATATACATAGTTGATGCGATAAACTGGCTTTTTGCATATTAAATGCGAAAGCGCGAAAGGATAATGAAAAGGAGAAACCCATATGATCAAGATTTGGTTTGAATACACTAGTTTGTTATGTATAGTGGACTTTGCAATTTCTTTTGATAAACTCCAACTTAGTCTTCAGTGAGACTCGAACCCAAGACCTCTGTCATTTAGAGCAATGTCTTATCCACTAGACTAGCATTATTTTTTGCAACATTTTATGCAATCATATTTATTAATATAATTTTATTATTTAATTTTTCTTTTTAAAGAAACTCTAATCTAAAGAGTCTCTAGGACTCTCTCACACTCACTCCCATCTCATCTAAATAATGTGAGAGAGCTTTGCTGGCATTTTCCTTTTTGTTTTTTGTTGGTAAAATGTCATATATCAGTGATAGACCTGCCTGTGTAGATTATCGTTTCTTTAAAAAAATTAAATAATAAAATTATATTAATAAATATGATTACATAAAATGTTGTAAAAAGTAATACTAGTTTAGTGAATAAGACATTGTTGTGAATAATAGAGGTCTTGGGGTCGAGTCTCACTGAAACAGCTTTGAAAATGGTCTGGGCCTGGCCTATTCCCACCCCTACATATAGGCATCCTTTCATGTGTAAAGGACATCAACTCCCAACTTAATCCCTTTCAATTTTGATTTAGGTCAACTTAGTCCCTCCCAAATTTTTTCGGTCAATTTTGTATTGCTCAATTCAAAAATTAATGTTGCATATATTATATATATATTTTATACTTAGATAGTTTAACTAATAAATGGCTAAAAAATTTCAACTTTTGCCACTAGCAGGAGTTAAATTCAGTACACCAAGCTAAGCTAGCAAGTGTGTTTCAACTAAGCTGTCAATTTTGTTGTGTTATAATATTGCAACCATTATGTATATTTTATATTCTGAATTGTGTTAATAATAAATGACTTAAAAAAATCAAACTATTAAAATTTGTATTTGTGTTGTCTTTTTCGTATTAGATTTTTTAAGTTATTTATTAGTAACACAATTTAGTATATAATAGTTACAATATTATATCACAACAAAATTGACAGCTTAATCGAAACACACTTGCTTGCTTACTAACAATAAAAGTTGAATTTTTTGAGTCAATTAGTAGTAACATCATTCAGGTATAAAATATATATATATATATATATATATATATATAATACATGCAACATTATATAATAATAATACTGGTAGCCAAGTCTCGCACATGGAAGGATGCCTACGTGGAGGGGTTGATGTGGCGGTAAAAGAAACAATGTGACACGTTATTAACTACCACGTCAACAACCACCGATTGAGAGGGACTAAATTGGGGTTTATCCATTTTCTTTTTATTTTAGATTGGCTTACTTTTATGATTTGTTCTGCTGAAGAGTTAGATTTGCTTAACAATCATAGAGTTGTCTTATGTAATATTTTACAAATATTTCATAATGATATTTGTATCTTTTTCAAGTTAGAGTATACATTAAGTCACTTAAATATAAACATGATTCATGATAAGATATTATGGCATTATTTGATTTATATAACCAATTCCATATAATTAATTAGACAAGACTTAGTTGTTCACATAATCACTAGTTCAACGGGTTAAATCGAATATAAGTAAATTAAATAATGTATGAAAAGTATACTAAAACTTGAATAAATTAATACAATGAAATGATACAAATTAATGATATAAAACAATTTTAACAAAATCTGAAAGTGTCAATGTAAACATGTTTCATACTAACAACCAATGATGTGACGATTTCTGGTCTATTGTCCATGTAAAACATGTTTTCACGGACATAATAAGTAAAGTTTAGAAAATATGGGATTAATTTTGATTCAGTTAAAAACAATCATATTTTAATATAGGTTAGACTTTTGAAATAATGTAGGTGAGGGTTTAACACTTGTATTGATGTGATAATATATGATTTTTTTAAAGAAATGTGACAATATATGATAATTGCAAAAATATTTATATTAAATTCTTTTTTTATTTAAAAATTATGAGTGATTTGAACCTAAGAATTCGTACATATTATCTAAACTCCTAATCATTAGATTAATCCTAATGACTTATATTAAATTCTTAAAATATTATTACTAATTTTAAAATTTTAAATTATCTTGAATTAGATGTGCTATATACAAAATAAATCAAGATTATTTTTATTTTTTTGGTGCGCGAGATTATTTTTTATTGAATTCATTTAATCTAGCTTAAAAATTTTACAAATAATTTTATAAATAATCAGCAAAGGGTTTGCTTTTTTCCCCTTGGCATTTTCTTGGATAAAATGCATTTATCACCCTCCTTTGATTTGGTAAAATAGCATCTCACCCCATTTTTTTTAAACCAAACCACCAACATTTTTTTAAAAATAAATTTAAAAAGAAGCCACTACTAAAAAACGTTAAATAAAGACGAAAATTATAGTCAAGAAAAATGTGTATGTAATACAAACTACTTTTTTTAATTAGCGACATATTTTTTTGTCTGTAACAATAAAATATGAATTTTTAATAATAAATAAAAAGTATACAATTGAATATCTCTAATTATTCAAAAATATAAATAAAAATAATTTAATAAACACATACAAAAAGTTTTTGTTTTTGTACGTATTTATAACTTATCACTGTTTTAGTTTCTAATAAATATTCAGAAGAAATTTTTGTTGAAAAATTAGTCTGTAATATTCATCACCTGTTGACAAAATTTATTAGAGAAAATTTTGCAATGAAAATTTTGTGATAAATACTTTAAAAATTTTATTTGTAATATTTTTATATTATTAGCAAGAATTATTGTAGATAAGTTTTACGACAGAAATAATATCCTTATACATCCATTTATTATGGAAAATTTTTATTTTTTTTCATATACAAAAAATTTTGTTTGTAATTGAAAAAATTAATCAATATTACAGATAAAATTTTTCTATCAATAAAATATGTTTGTATTTAACTTTTTTTTATAGTAATTCTTTTGGTTTTTAAATTATTTTTTATGATAGCTCGACTTAGTGGCTTAGTTTGAAAAGTTAGGAGAGATTGGGGAGAGACGATATTTTAAATTTTTTTTCTCAAAATAAAACATAAAATATTTCCTTCCTATAATAGAGATGTTTCCAAACTAAACTAATCATCCCAGCAATAACAATGCAGAAGTCATTTTAAATTGACTTCTATAAAGAAAATAAAAAAAAAATTATGATAGCATTAGAATCAATTTAAATTGATTTTCTTTCTATAAAAAATAATTTATTTTAGGAATAAATTTACAAACAGTATAAGAAAGGGATATTTATATGTTTTATTTTGAAGAAGAAAAAAATCATGTTATTTTGCACAAATTGAGTGAAATGCCCTCTTACCAAACCTTAGTAAATGAATTTTACCCTATTTTCTTTTGCAATCGAAAGAGTTTTAAGAGGAATCTTAGCTCGTCTTCCATTGTTTATCTCGTCGAAGAATCCATCGTAATCGGAGAGAGATCGGAGTTTCTCTGAGGTTAATTTACTTTCTTCCCTCTGCTTTAGGGTTTTCAAAATGTGAAGAAAAACAAAACAAGATTTCTTTAATTAATTTATTTGAAATCATGATTCTATCTACATAGAATGCCTTAGCTGGAGATGCATCTTCTACCCTTAATTCTGAATGACGTAAAGTTAACGTCTTTGCTTTTTCCATTCTCATGCTATGCTGGCACATCGAATTTCAATTTTTTTCTTTGATATTGAAGGTTTTTGTTTGGTGTTTTCTTCTGGAACCAGTAGTCTGTGCCTGCTAAATGCTAATGCGGTCCTTCCCTATTTCACCAGTTCAAACAATATCATTTTTGCCCCCATACCAAACGTCTTTATTGTGAATTGGTATGTTTTTGTATTGAGTGCACTTTTTTTTATCAATCAAGGTGTCTATGGGGAGTTCTCAACTTCATGTAGTAGAACCGGGGATTGTCATGGCTTATCTTGTATCCATACTCCATTGTGGACCTCTGTTTAGAATTTGATTTTGCAGTGAATTAAGTGGAAAATTTGGCTTTTTGATTGACTTTTAGTTAGGTGTCAGTAAATTTGGTTATTTATTTATTGCTATACTATACTTTCTTTTCTTCTCTAGCATGTTTGAGTTGGAGAATTAGAATTGAATTTCATTTTATATTCTTTCACCTTTTCAGTTGTGGTAAATACGCAGACTATTTTCTTCTGATAGTTTTTTGAGCCACCCTTTCTTTTTCCTCTTTTCTTTTGTGTGTGGGCACATGCGCCCGTCCTCTTGTTGCCAGATTTTTATGTTCCTTGTGGTTGAGCTTAGCAATATGTCTATTGATTATTATAGATAAACTTTGTTCTTTTGGGGGGCCTGTTTGGGGATTGAATTTTTTCTTTGGGGACAGTAAATTATGGAAATGGAATTTAGGTTTTGTAGTACTTGTTCTTGTCTTGCCCCGTTTAATTATTTCTAATCATAGTCAACTACTATAATCGTATGGCCAAAACCATTCTCATTTATGTGTGTGAATGTGTGTTTATACCCTTCTTTATCAAGCACTAATGTTTGTTAAACTGTAGATGGCAGGGCATGTAACGAGATCAAGAAGACTGGAGGCTCAGCAGCAGCAGCAGGAACAGTCAAGGGCTAAGTGGACGACGTCGCTCACTAAGATACTTGCAGAGCTGATGGTTGACCAAGTATATAGAGGGAATAAACACAACAACTTGTTCAATAAGAAAGCATGGAAGTATATTTGTGATGGATTTTGCGGCAAAACAGGTCTGAAATGGGACAAGGAACAACTCAAGAACCGGTATTCTGTGTTGAGGAGGCAGTATACTACTGTGAAGTCCATTCTTGATCAAAGTGAGTTTACGTTGGATGAAGCCACCGGGTCAATAACCGCAACTGATGAAATTTGGGCTGAACACATCAAGGTACTTTCCTTCTTATGTTTTGTTATTATTAACTAAATACAAAAATATGGCCCTGCCTAAGGAGGAAACTTTTGTGTTTCACCCCAAGCTGAAGATGTGGCTCAGTAGCTGGTTAGTGGATCTAAGATTAAGTTGAAATTTTCACCAAAATCTTGCTTTACATTTTTCCATTTTGAGAATGCTGTGGCATAATCTCTTGAGTGATACCCTTTAGTATTTAGTGTCTATTATTGTCTGCCTTATCTTTCTCATAGGATTGGAGTTCTATTGAGAGCTGCATTCTGTTCTTTATAACTACAGAAACATCCTGATGCTGAGACTCTGAGAAATGGTGGCTGTCCGATCTATAAAGAGCTATGCACAATATTCTCTGAGCCGGCAACAAATGGCAATCATGAATACTTAGCTGCATCCGAGGTTGAACACACTTTTAGACCTCCTTGTCCAGTGCCCTTGAGAATGCACCAAGAGGAGTCCTCATCTGGATCCCGGGGTGAGGAAGATGCCAATGACCCTGAAACCCTTCAACCTACGACACCAACTGCAGCTGCAGCTTGCAACCGCAAAAGAGGGCGCAGAGGGATCAATGACGCTATTGCAGAAGCCATACTAGAGATGGCGGCTGCTTCTAAGATGCGGGCAGCTGCCATAGAGCAATATAATGCTAGATATAGCATTGCTGACTGTATTAAGGACTTGGATTTGATGCAAGGTGTTGACCAACGACTATATTTTGCTGCTTTAGATCTGTTCAACAAACCTAACGCAAGGGAGATATTTTTATCTCTCAGAAAGGATAAAAGACTAACTTGGTTGCGTGGCAAGTGTGCAGCTGCATCCGATAGTATATAGGTTGAAAAGAGGAAATGATCTTCTTGAACACAGTTTAATCCGTAGGTGTTAAAAATTACTGACAAGCTTTGACTAGATAATCTCAATTCATATCACAAAATTCCGGATGTTTTGGTGTTAAAATGTTAATGTTTGCATGGCACAAAGTACATGCAACCATTATAAAAGTGGAGTTGATGTATATTTTTTCAGAGAATGCCTTGACTTAACCTAACGACATGTTACTTTCGTTTGTTAAGCAGAAGCATACCTTAAAAGGAAAGCACACCATTGTTACAAACCTAAGTCCTAAATTCAAATTTATATTAACAGCACAATATAATCAAAGAAAGTGAAACTCTCGAGCCAAGTGGGTCCCAGCTCCCTCGCCTGGCATAGTTGGCAGCTTCTGCTTCCACTGTGCAATGAGAATTCTGCACTAAACTGCCTCCTACAAAAATGCTGAGTGAATTACATTACACTCTTCCATTAGCCTTCATTACAGTGAGTCTGCAAGGGGTGTATCAGATCTCATGATTCATGACACAGCTGGGGTGTAACTACAATCTACAGATATGAGCAAGGGGAAGGGATGATCATTCTATACAGATCTAGGTCAATTCTCCTAAGGTAATATTCTCTTCACCTCATGTTCCCGTCCAATAACTTTGGCTTTGTTGTATACCGACTCAAAAACCTCGGTGCACACACTTGAAAACCCCACAATTCCCTGGAAAACATGAGGGCAACCCATCTGCAAGTTATTCAGTGTCATTGCCCTTGTTACACTCACTGCCTTTTCATGCTTGCTCTTCTCTTCCTCTGCCTTTGCTCTCAGCGTATCCACCTTGGCACGCTTCTGGCCGATGGGGTCTTTGGTTCGCATGGTGCCTGAGGACGCTGGCATGGAGTATGGACCATACTTGCACTCGAGTGACCGAAGCTGAACCGTCCTCTTCTCGAGCTCTTTGAATGCAGAATCCGACTTCTTTTTTTGCTTGTGCTCCTCCGTCTGTTGCACCACAATTGCATGAATAACTGTCAACAAGCTTTTAATTCCTTCAGATGCCACCTTGTCCGGTATGCGATCCACGGCGAGATTCCATTCTTCGCAGAGGGAGTATATCTTTGATTCCTCAGAGGTTCTGCTAAGCGGAGTTCGCCCAAACTGGAACATGCTGAGCCTTAACCAGCATGTGAGGGACTGGATATAATCCCTGTGTGCCCTGAAAAGGTTGCAGAAGGATTGGTGCCACTGCTGCACTTCGACCTCTAGCTGAAGAGTCGACTGCCTGTGAATCTCCGTCGTAGGGGTAGTTGATGGCATGGTATTGATGTATTCGAGCTGCTGAACTATGTGCTTTTGGACCTGGTGGCACTCATACATGCTCCTCCACATGCACATCAACCTGCCATTGTAAGAAACACAGAATTCTGAGAGAGACTAGTTTCATTTTAATCAAGACATTCCACTATGTAATATGAGCTTATGTCACTGTCTACAGCAGGCAGAGATTATGGCAAGGAATTGAATTCTCTAAATTGAGATCCTTGTTAGAGAGAAAGTGAGGGGTCTACACCTTCAGATCAATAAAGGGATATCCATACGCAATGCACTTTACTGATCCAACTATATAAACCCCTCACTTTTTCTAACTTATGAGAATCTAAATCCAGCACTATGCTACAACATTCTGATAGCAAGATCAGTAAGGAACAGTAATTACAATTAAAGACATCCAGAACAAGCATTCACTAAGCTGGGCAAGGATCCTTCTAAAGTGAGATCCCTCACTTTAGAGATCATTGAATTCATAAAGTGAAATGTGAGATCCATTATAGCAACAGTGGCAACCTCAACATAGACTAACTACCACCTTTTTCAACCAGTTCCTGAACCATATATTTTTCCGTGTCTTCTTGTCAAAATGAAAGGAAATAAAAAACAACTTGGCTATTTGTACATAACAAACTATGTCTACACTTTGTTACCTCACCCACAACATATCATGAGGCTCATCTGGTAAGAAGTGGGTCTATGATGTGTTGTGAGAGGATGACAAGGTGTAGACATATTCATTTAGAAAAATGCTTGAAGAGCATTTTGTGAAAACAAAAAAACCATGATTTATCGAGACAGATGAAAACTCTCATGCGGGGGGGGGGGGG